>JAQZBX010036815.1:0-24034 GCA_029593785.1 Cabassous unicinctus
AAGCAAACCTAGGCTTTCAGTAAGCCTAATCTAACAGGCATATGAAGGTGGGGAAAATGGGGTGGTATGGAGAAAGAACGGAGGCAGAAAGTCCTGTTAGGCCAATACTGCAGTACTGACATGTAATGATGGTCCAATATTAGGTTTCCTAAGATTGAAACACCAAAGTACCATCTGGTTGAAACAGGAAGCTGAAAATCAGGAATTCACTGAAGTGGTCAGAACTACAGCTATAGATATGCAAGCTATCTATAGAGGGCTGATAACAGCTAAACTATAATAATAGATGATAGCCACGAGATAAGATAATATTGTAGGTGGAAATATTTTTAGCACCTCTTATGGGATATATTTAACATATCATTCCTTAACATATCAAAGTCTGAGTGTTGTGAAATTATCTTCATTTCACAGATGCAAAAATTAAGGCTCAGAGCCTTAGTACTTTGTTTCTGGCTATAGAAATAGCACATAGCAGAGCCAGGATTTGAACTCAGGTATTTCTAACCAAATTTTATATTCTCATACATGTCTGAAGGACAAAAATCTGAGAAATATCTACATTACTATGACAGAAAGATAAACCAATAAATGTTATAGGAAATAATAAAATGTCTTCAGAGAAGCTAGCTAATTGTTAAAGGATTCACAGCTAGTAATTGACCAAAACTAGAATATAAATGTTTGGATTTCTTATTCAATATTCTTTATACTATGTTGATACCTTGAGTGATTATAACATTATTTTGAACAAACCAAAATTTCTTATGTGTGGAATATTAACCAATTAACATTTTTCTTCCTTGGTTACTTTGGAGGCAGGGTGGTGGTGTTAAGAAGCAGAATGTTCTTATTATCCCAGTTTGTGTTATTTTTAGTATTATAAGCTGCCTCAGATCCTGTTGGAAAATAGGTGGGATATAACTAAATAGCTAGGTAGGTAAGTAATAAATCACTCTATATTATACTATTTACTATTTTAAACAGATCACAGTGACTTACTAGAGAGTGCCACCTCTCCAATAGAATCCCTTTACTTTAGTCAAGCTACCTTCAGATTGTTTTTCCCTGCCCATTATTCAACAACAAATTTTTCACATTCTGTTTAAGACACTTCCAAAAGGATCTTTCTCAAATCCTAGATCAAAAAGAAAACAGTTCCCAACTGGCTGCACTGTGAAAATTCTCAATTCCTTTAAAACATCTCTGCTTTTCTATAGTTACAAAGTAATTCCATTAAATAAGAAAAACACAAAATAAAACAAAATTCCAATGCTGTCTTAGGACACACACTTCGTTTTTGGAGCTCAGAGTTGCCAGTGTAAGAAGTCTGACTCCCTGCAGCCACCATGCTAGATACCATTAATGTGTGTTCCAAAAACGTAGCTATCTTAAATATAATATGTACTAGAAAAGCTATAATTACATTATTGAGTAACATTATTCAGAGAAAGAAAAGTCACCAGTATGGAAAGCAGGTTTAGATTTAGGGTATCTCAATATCAGTTTATGTCTATGTTCACTGAGACAATGAACAGTTATCTGTTCTCTTTCTTGTTCTTACCAACAAATTTCAGATGCATAATACATGAACTGACTTTAACAAAACTTGAAATTGTTTTAATATGCAAAAATACATAACTCATCATAAAATAATAGTCCTGAGCCCTAAAATATTATTAAATTTTTTTTTTTAAAGAGGGGACATGAAAGAAATTTCCAAGGGTGGCCATGAATTATTTGGGTTATTAGATGACCAAAAGAATTTTTTTCCCTTATCTTCTTTTATACTGCAAAGAAACAGTCTGTCTCTAAGTCCCAAATAAAGGACAATACAGTAACTTAACACTATCTGAAACTATTTCCTATATGATAAGTATTACAAATGCAAAATCAAACGACTATTTTCTTTTTAAATGAGATTTAGGTTGTAAAAAAGAACCATAACATGAATACCCAGATCTCAATGTTTGATCATAACACATTTGAAAACATTGATGATATACAATTAATTTAATCTGAAATATAAGAGAAAGGGCTTCTATGTGAAAATCTCTGAACAGTCCACAAGAGGGCATACTTTCAACTACCTTAAATTGGTGGGAAAATTAAAAATTTACATTTTTTCACAAGCCCATCAAAAGTTACCCAGATTCTTCTGAATGGATTATTCAACATCATTAGAAAAACAATAGATCCTGATGTTTGTAATTTTTTGTATGAGCACAGGGAAAATTGATGCATATGAAATCTAAGAAAAACTTGAGTACACTAAGACTTTTACATTAATGTTAAAATGATAAAAACATGTTAACATTCTTATCAACTATCTTAGTTCTGTTAGCCATTTGGAATCTAGCTGCCCTAAGAATCTTTTAAAGAAACTCTGGCTACTTTGATTTTTTGATCCTCAGATGTGATGTAATTCCTAGGAACAATTCAGTTTGAGAACAAATGGAATATGCTTCATATACTTTAGGATATTCTTCCAGCAGGTTAAGATCATTACTTAAAGTACCTGAAAGAGCAGTCCAAAAAGGGTAGACTAGAAGATATGTAAAAATGCACAAATCCCTTATATCCTACTGCCTACTCAACATCTCTGCTTTGATGTACAGTATGTACAAGTCTACAGCAGAAGTTGGCAAACTTATCCTGTAAAGGGCCAGATAATAAATGTTTTAGGCTTTGAGGGCCAAGAGGCAAACCAAGGCTGTTACATAGGTATTATATAGTGACGGAGAAATTTCTACAAAATTTTTGACAAATTCAAAATATAATAAAAGTAAGTATATGCATTTTTTGGTAATACCCATCTTCTAATGAGAATACGATTCTCTTTTGGAGGATAACATTTCACTTAACTGGGGTTCAAAGTCAGTATATTCCTATCACCAAAACCACTGCACGGGAATGGATGTAGCTCAAGTGGTTGAGCTACCCATGTACATGTGCTTCCCATGTACAAGGTCCTGGGTTCAATCCCCAGTACCTCCTAAAACAACAACACACAAAAAACAAACCCATGCCCCCCCCCCAAAAAAAAAGCCCACAATAAAACAAACAAAAAAACAAAAAAACACTGCAAGTATTCTTCTGTTAATGGTGATAGGCAATGAGATCTAAATTTGATTTTTTGAAACTAACTTTCCAAACAAATAGGTACTCCAATATTGATAACAATCTATGAGGATATGACTTTGAGGATATTCATGACTTTTATAGACTTCTATTAGGTTCTTCTCTTGATATTTGCTGTTTAGCATGTTATTACATGGCAGATTAATCTCTTTGGATGGTTAGATGGAAGTTCCTCAACTGCACAGATAAGTTGATTTAGAAATATGGAAATTTCCTTTAAACTTGCATCAGGGTCCAAAAAAGCTGGAAATGTACTTTGAGCTCAGAGAATATATTTGCTGCAAATCTGTGTGGGAACATAAATCTCACTTCTTGTTTTAATGTTTGACAGCACTGAAAATGAATAAAGCAGCTTGAGATTACTTGTGATTCAAGTGATAGTTGTCCAAACGATTTTCCTGCAATATAAGTTTTTCAGCATACCTTTGCCTGTTGAATTCATTAAGAAACTCAAGTCTGATGTACAAGCTAATTTGCAAAGCCATGCATTGCTTGATAACAGCAGTTATGCGTGGATCTTCTCATTTAGAAAAATTTCAATCTTGGCCCTAAACTCAAAAAAATCAGTCAAATTTTACTACTGTTAAGTCATCAAACTGCTTTGTGGTAGGGCAAGTCAGGAAATTCAGATTCTATTTCTCAAAAAATTTTTAGAATTGATGATGATTAGGTCCATGAGAATGACTGAAATTCACTCTTGACACTACTGGCTCAATAACACATAATAAAGTGAAATATTTTCCACCAAATACCTGCTGATAAATAAGATAATGAAAAGCCATAGTCTGTAAATATCTCAAATTTTCACAAGTTTTGAAACTTGTCTACTGTTTTTTCCCCATATTTTTATCATCACCATCAGGTGTAACACAACTTTGCAGATTCCACTTCAAGTTGTACTGAATTAGTTTTTTTAACCTCTTTCACCTTGTTCCAGGCAGACTCTTCATAGGGACTAATTCTTCAGTCAGGTCAAACACGACTTTGAGCAGTACTGGTATATATTACTGTATCAAGAACCAAAGAAAGCCACTCTAAATCATCTGCCTTGATTTTTAATTGACTATTGATGATGTTCTCAAAGTACTCAACTCTTTGAGGAACTGTTCTTGTCAAAAGGCTAATAAATCTTAACCAATTTTCTCAGGACACATCTATTCAGTTTTTGCAATCAAACATGATTTAATTAACTCACCATAAGTAAATAGCTTTCCTTGCTTGCCTAGCAAATGTGCCATTCAGAGACTTTTGTTATAGTTTCAATTTCATTTTTAATTAAATTTTTATGAAGAAATTCTTCTGCATTAAGATAGTCACTTAAACTTTCTAGTGTTTCTAACTATTGCTTTCCTGGTAGTTTGGGAATATTGTGATAAGTGTTTAGTCTATCAGTGTATGTTGTATTATTTTAACATAGCAGTCATGTCATTGTGTAATAAACACAATGCTCTGCATCTAATTCAATGACAAAATAATCCACAATCTACTGTGCATTAAAAGTCTAACATTTTCCTTTTTATTCCATTTCTTGTTTTGACATGATAGGTATGCACTGGTAATAAAAGCAAAACTAAATGTCATGGTACAGTGATATATGCAGCACTCAAAACACTCAGTTACCTGCATAACTGAATCGTAGTGTGCTGAGCAGCAGTGTAAAGCAACGTGAGTGCCACATATAGTTTTTTTGCAACTACTCACTTCTACTGTTGTAGTGTGAAAGCAGCCATAGGCAATACATTAATAATGAGCAGAGTTGTATTCCAGTAAAACTTTATTTATGGACACTGATATCTCAATCTCATATAATTTTCACATGAACTTTAATTGTTGAATTTACTCCATTATATGGATATACCACAATTTGTTAAAACATTTACCAGGTGATGGACACTTAGGTTGTTTCCAGTTTTGGCCTTTTACAAATAATGATATTCATGTACAAGTCTGTATGGACGTATGTTTTCACTCCTCTTGGGTAGATTACAAAGAGCAAAAGTACTGAGATATACGGTAAATTTAACTTTTTGTGAAACTGCCAAACTTTTTCAAAGTGGTTCTACTGTTTTACATTCCCACCAGCAGTATATTAAAGTTGGCTTTGCCAACAATTGGTTTAGCCAGTTTTTAAAATTTTCACTATTCTAATAAGTGGGCAGTAATACCTGTTTTTAATTTTAAATTTTATTTCTTTAATGAGTAATGATGTTGACCATCTTTTCATGTGCTTATTTGCTATCTGTATATCTTCTCTGGTTAAGTCTTTGTTCAAATTGTTGGTCCCTTTTTTGTTTAATTGCATTTGCTTCTTTTCGTCCCTTATTAGTGAGTTTTGAGAGTGTTTTATATATTCTAATACAAGTCCTTTATCAGATATTTGCTTTGTAAATATTTTCTACCAGTCTTTTGCTTTCCTTTTCATTTTTTTAAAGAGTACCTTTGGAAGTGCAGAAGTTTTAAATTTTGATGAAGGAAAATTTGTCAATTTGCTCTTTTATGGACTCACTTTTGGTGCTATATCAAAGAAACTTCCAGAAGTTTTATGGTTTTACGTTTTCCATTTAGGTCTATGATCATTTTGAATTAATTCTTGTAGTGGGAGGTATGGCTTAAACTTCTTTTGAAAAATGGATAGCCAATTGTTTCACCACTATTTGTTGAAAAGACTGTCCTTTCTCCACTGAATTGCCTTTGCAGTGTTTTAAACAATCAATTGTCTTTATATATATAGGCCTATTTCCCTTTATTCTGCTCAACGAATATATTTGGTTTGTCTTGATAAAAATAGCGTATTTTCTTGATTAATGCAATTAGGCATTGTGTCCAACTTTGCTTGTTTTTCAAAGTTGTTTTTTACAGATTTTTTACAGTTCCATATGGATTTTAGAATCATCTTGTCAATTTCTACAAAACTGCTGGGATTTTGTTTGATATATAGGTGGAACATGATACCTATTTGGGAAGAACTGACATCTTAACAATATTGACTCTCTGACCAATGAACAATGTATATCTCTTCACTTATTCAGGCCTTCGTTAAGATTTCAACAATATTCTTTAGTTTTTAGTCTGTATCTTTTGGGAGATTCAACCCGAGGTATTGCATATTTTTGATGCTACTTGTAATTTAAAAATTTTTGCTTTCGAATTGGTCATTTAAAGTATGCAGAAATACAATTGCATACTGTATATTGATCTTGTATCCTGAAAACGTGCTAAATCACTTATTAATTCTGGTATCTATTTTGTACATATCACTGGATTTTCTACATAGAAGATCATGTTGTCAGCAAATAAAGACAGCTTTATTCATCCAATTCCATATGGGTGCTCTTCTTTAATTTTCTTGCCCTATTAGACTAACTGAAATTTCCACAACGTTGAACAGAATTGGTAAGAGCTGACATACTTGTTTTATTCCTGGCCTTAGGGGGAAAACCTTTAGTTTTTCACTGTACAGTATGATGTTAGATGTGGGATTTTGATAGATGCCCTTTAACTATACAGGTTGAGGAGATTCTTGCTTATTCCCGACCTTGCTAACTTTAAAAAAAAAATAAAGAATGGGCATTAAATTTTGTTAAATACTTTTTCTGCATCTATTGAGATAATCATGTGTTCTTTTTTACTATTTTAGTTGTTAACACGGTGAATTACTTGGATTGATTTTTGAAAATATACCTTCATGGAATAAATCCCACTTAGTGATGGTGCATTACACTTTTTATAAATTGCTGGATTTGTTTAGCTAGTATGTTTATAATTTTTGCATTGATATTCGTAAGGGATACTGATTTTCCTTGGTTCTTTTTGTAATGTTTTTGGTTTTGGTAAGAGGGAATGCTGGTCTCAGGAAATTAGTTGGGAAGTATTTCCTCACTTTCAATTTTCTACAAGGGTCTGTCTGGCACTGGTATTAATCTTTAAATATTTGGAGAATTCACCAATGAAGCCATATGGGGCTTGGGTTTTTTCTTTCTGGGAAAATTTTAAACTAAAAATTCTATTACTAGTGCTATTTAGAGTATCCATTTGCTCCTTTGTAAATCAGGTGCTTGTCAATTTCACCTACACTGTCAATTTTTCTGCTTTCATATTTAAAGGCATAGATTATAACATCCCGTTAATGGCCTTTATTATTTATTGAATATTTAAAATTTATTGACTCTGTAGGGATGTCACCTCTCTCATTCCTGATATTGGTACTCTGAGTCTTCTTTTGTCCTATACATTCTGGTTTATCAACTTTGATCTTCTCAAAGAGCTTACTTTCATGGGCTTTCTATATACATATATATGTGTGTATATACACACACACACACACACACTTTTTTTTTCCTATTTCATTGATTTCTGGTTTGATTTTTTTTTTAATTTCCTTTACTCTGATTACTTTGGGTATAATTTACAGTGCTTTTTCTAGTTTCTTAAGGAGAAAACCGAGGCCAGCAATTTGAGCCTTCTTTTAAATATAGTCATATCGTGGGCATATTGCAAGTTCAGTTCCAGACCACCATAATAGAGGAAATATCACAATTAAGTGAGTCACAAAAATTTTTTGGTTTCCCAGTACATATAAAAGTTATGCTTAGGAAGTGGATGTGGCTCAAGCCATTGGGCGCCAGCCTACCACATGGGAGGTCCTGGGTTCGGTTCCTGGTGCCTCCTAAAGAAGACAAGCAAGACAACGGACTGATGCGACAGTTGGTGGGGCAAGCTGACACAACAAGGAGACACAATGAAACACAACAAGCAGGGAGCAGATATGGTTCAAGCCACTGGGCACCTCCCTCCCGCATGGAAGGTCCAGGGTTTGGTACCCAGTACCTCCTTAAAAAAAAAGATGAGATATAGAGAACACACAAATAACAGACATAGAGAACAGACAGCAAGCGCAAACAACAAAGCGGGTGAGAAATAAATATATGAAGTGTGCAATGGCATTATTTAAAAAAAAAATTACATACTTAATTGAAAAATAGTTTATTGCTAAAAAACACTAATCATCATCAGAGGCTTCAGTGGGTCATAACCTTTTTGCTGGTGGAGGGTCTTGCCTCGATGTTCATGGCTGCTGTCTGATCAGGATGGTGGTTGCTGAAGGCTGTTGTGACTGTGGCAGTTCCGCAAAATAGAACAACAATGAAGTTTGCTGTATCGATTGACTTTTCCTTTCATGAAAGATTTCTTTGTGCATGTGATACTGTTTGATAGCATTTTACCCACAGTAGAACATCTTTCCAAATCGGAGTCACTCCTCTTAAACCCTGCTGCTGTTTTATCGACCAAGTTTATGGATAATTCTAAATCCTTTGTTGTCATTTCAACAGTGTTCACAGGATCTTCATCAGGAGTAGAATCCTTCAAGAAGCCACATTCTTTGCTCATTAAGAAGCAACGCCTCACCTGTTCATGTTTTAGCATGAGATTGCAGCAATTCAGTCACATCTTCAGGTTCTCATGCTTTTTCCACCACATCTACAGTTACTTCCTCCACTGAAGTCTTGAGCCCCTCATCCATGAGGGCCGGAATGAACTTCTTCTAAACTCCTGTTAATGATATTCTGACCTCCTCGCATGAATCACAAATGTTCTTAATGGCATTTAGAATGGTGAATCCCTTCCAGAAGGTTTTCAATGGACTTTGCCCAGATCCATCAGAGGTATCACTATCTACGGCAGTTATGTCCTTCCAAAATGTATTTCTTCAATAAGACTTGAAAGTCAAAATTGTTCCTTGATCGATGGGCTACAGAATGGATTCTCTGTTAGCAAGCATGAAAATGGCATTAATCCCATCGCACATCTCCAGCAGAGCTCTTGGGTGACCAGGTACATTGTCAATGAGGAGTACTATCTTAAAAGGAATCATTTTTCTGAACAGTACTTCTCAACAGAGGGCTTAAAATAGTCATTAAACCATGCTGTAAACACATATGCTGTCACCCAGGCTTTGTTCTTCCATTTATAGAACACAGGCAGAGTAGATAATTCTTAAAGGCCCTAGGATTTTTGGAATGGTAAATGAGCACTGGCTTTAACTTAAAGTCATCAGCTACATTAGCCCCTCCTGTAATTTGAAGCTGTACGTACCCCCCAGAAAAACATGTTCTTGGGAAGTGGACGTGGCTCAACCAGATGGGTGCCCACCTACAACGTGAGGTCCTGGGCTCGGGTCCCGGGACCTCCTGAAGAAGATGAGCAGATGCCCGCACCCACTGCAGTGAGCTAGAGGCCACACTGCAGCAACGAGTTGGATGCCATACCCGCTGCAGCAAGCAGACACCTAGGTGAGCAGATGCCACAAGCCAGCAGATGCTGCAGCCCGCAGGGAGTGGATGTGGCTCAGGCCGTTGGGCACTCGCCTCCCATGTAGGTCTCAGGTTTAGTTCCTGGTGCCTCCTGGAGAAGGCAAGTAAACAATGAGCAGACAGATGATAGAACTATCTGGGGGAGGAGGGATAAGTAACAAACAAACAAACATGTTCTTAAATTTAATCCATTCCCATAGGTGTGAAGCCATTGTTAGTAGGACCTATGGTTGAGGTTACTTCAGTTAAGGTGTAGCCCACCTCAGTCAGGATCAGTCTTAATCCTATTACCAGAGTACTTTATAAGAGAATGAAATTCAGACAAAGAAAGCAAGCCACAGAAACAAACTGAAACCAGTGAAACTCAGAGAGGAAAGGAGACCAGCAGATGCCACTATGTGTCTTGCCATGTGACAGAGAAGCCAAGGATAGCTGGCAACTGGTCTTCAGAAGCAAGCATTCATTCCTTGGTTTAATTGTAGGTGGTCACAATGTATTATCTTATTTTAATATACTGTTGGGTTTCATTTACTAATGTTCTAAGAATTTTTGCATCTATGTCTATGAGGGATATTGACTATAATGTTCTCTTCTTGTAATGATTTTGCCAGGTTTTGCTATTAGTGTTATGCTGGCCTCATGATACGTTGGGAATTGCTCCTTTTAATTTTGCAAAAGAGTCTGAGTAAGACTAGTTTTACTTCTTCCTTACATATTTGATAGCTACTTTACCAGTGAAACAATATGGGCCTGGAACTTTCTTTGTTGTAAGGTTTTAAATTGTGAATTCTGTTTTTAATAGGCACAGGGCTACTGTGATTTTTCTATTTCACCTTGTGTCCATTCCTAGTAAACTGTGTTTTGGTCAAGGAAACAATCTACTTCATCTAAGTTGTCAAATTTATTGGCATTAAATATTTCAGCTTTTATTCTCTTGATTATAGCATCCGTAGGCATATATGCTTTCATTTCTGATATTGGTAATTTGCATTTTGTCTCTTATTTTTCAAAGTCTCATGGTGGGTTTATTAATTTTAAACCTTTAAAAGAATCAAATTTTTTGGTTAATTTTCTCAATTCTATGTCTGTTTTCTATTTTACTGACTTACGCTCTTCTTTCAAAAAGAATACTTACAATGATATTTAGCCAAGGAAAGCATCTGCCCATGAAAAGACTTGTACACAAATGTTCGTAACATCTTTACTCATCAGAGTCCCAAAATGGAAACAATCTAAATATCCATCAACAGTAGACTGAATATACAAATTGTGTTATATTTATACAAGGGAATACTTAGCAGTAAAAATGACTGGAGTATTGAGACAACAAAATGGATGGATCTTACAGACATGCTGAAAGAAGTCAAATACAAAAAAGTACATATTGTATGTACTTATATATTAAGTTCTAGAACAGGCAAAACTAACCTAAGGTGGAAAAAACCATTAGAACAGTGGTTGCCTGAGTGGGTGTGTGAGTGGTATACATCTGACTGTAAAGGTGCATCAGCAACTTTCTGGTGTGATGAAAATATTCTATATTATGATGGGGTATGGTTACACGAGTGTTCCTGCTTATCAAAAGTGTAATACTAAGATTTGTGTGTTTCAATGGATGTAAATTTTAATAAGCTCCACAAAAATTGTAAAATAATGATAATTGAGTGTGGGTTGAAGGTGTGGCGGTATAGACGAAATTAAAATTAAAACATATTGATCATTGTTGAAGCTTGGAGATGAATACTTGGCATTCGTTTTACTCTTCTGTTTACTTTGTGTATATTTGGCATTTTCCATAATAAAAGGTTTAATAAAAATTAAAGCAGCATTTTTGTTGGGTGCAAAATATTATTGTTTCATAATGAGGTGAGCATTAATTAAAGTCCTTAGGTTTGTCAGACCTAACATTGCTAAACCACAATTCCCTCAGGCTATATTTCTGCAACTGATTTTAAAAACCCACAAAATTACTCAAAAAAACTAAATGTAATCATTAAATAATATGTCTAATGAGTCTAAAGAAAGATACTGGTATAGGTTTTCAGGAAAGATAAACTTTTAATAAGTCAATTTAAACTAATAACAGCTTTTTACTATGGAGCTAAATTTCAAAATTATTTTAAATAGTTCAATTTTCAGAGAAGGAAGCAATATATGGGGAAAAGTGATTTCTGATTCCCATCATCAACAGTATCCTTTTTATGATTTCTGCTGGATCCTTCCATTTTATAGCTTTTCAAGCACATAAATGATGATATAAATTAAAGATATTTAATTATACTCATGTTCAAGGAGCTAATCATAAAATGCAGGTTCTGATAACATCAAATACCACCTTAGCCTTTCTGTATATAAAATGAAAAAAATTAGTTTTACTTTTACATCATTCTCATTAGTAGAAATGGATTTTTTAGAATTTTAAATTGTGTTCCAGATTTAATGATCACAGTTACACAAAAGTAAATTTTATATGAAACAGATTATTAAAATGAAAACGTTAACAGCAACGACAAGCTGAGGTGGAAGGCTAATGGAACTACAGAAGCAAATGACTTTGCGTGTTATAATCCCTAAAGGATTCCAAACAGCAAGCACACCTGAACAAACTCTCTTTAAACATTAAACTCTCCAGTGTTTTGCTGTTGTTTTATTTTGCTTTTTGTTTTAGAAAGAATCAGGATATTAACTAGACAGTGATTTCCTGAGACAAGAATATGTGACAATTGTGTGACAAAGAAGAGAAACTTTATCTATTACAGGTGACTTTTGCTGTTATTTAAGAAATCTAAGTAAAATGGGGAGGGGGTACAGAAAAGATAGATGTAGTAGAAAGACAAGTTTCCCATATTGTATTTTAATACAATTAACATTATACACAAACATAAAAACAAACTAGGCTTAAAAAGAAAACCATTCCAATGTGACTCAGAATACATACATAGACACACATACAGCTGATGAAATATGAATCCACATACAGCTGATGAAATATGAATAAGTTCTGTGAATTGTACCCTCATCAATTTCCTGGTTTTGATACTATAATATAGTTATGTAAAATGTTACATACAGGCAGAGGCTGGGGAAAAGGTGCACTGACGTTCTCTGTACATTTTTTTCCCCCCAACTTCCTGTGAATTATAATCATTTTGGGGAAAAAAAAGTTAAAACTTTTAAAAGTTTTTTCGAGCTTTTCTGAAGGTTTTTGATTAAAAAAAAAAAAAATTTAGTTTGAGGAGATACTTTTAATTCTGATATAATTTCCAGCTTACAAAATAAGTTACTCATTACACAGTACAAGAAACTTCCATAACATTTACCTAGATTCACTATTTTGCTTTAACATTCACGTTCTCAATTGGAGTGTGTGTGAGTTCACATGCCTATACCCTTAAACCATTTGAGAGCAAGATGGAGACATGTCCTATTTCCCTAAATATTTCAGCGTGTATTTCCTAAGTACAAGTAAATTTGCTTAGATAACCACAGTACAATGATCAAAATCAGGAAATTTTGATCATCAATAAAATATTATCTAATCAACAGTCCATATTTTAATCAATTGTCCTAATAATGTGCTTTTATAGCCCTTTTTTAAAAAAATTCCCACACACCTCCCCGCCCCCTTGTTGTTTGCGCTCGCTGTCTGCTCTCTGTGTCCATTCGCTGTGTGTTCTTTCCGTGTCTGCTTGCCTTTTCTTCTCGTCTTTCTCTTTTAGGAGGCACCGGGAACTGATCCTGCGATCTCTGGTGTGGGAGAGAGGCACTCAACTGCTTGAGCCACCTCATATCCCTGGTCTGCTGCATCTCTCACTGTCTCTCCTCTGTGTCTCCCTTTGTTGCATCATCTTGCTGCGTCAGCTCTCCGCAGCGTGGGTCAGCTTGCCTTCACCAGGAGGCCTCAGGAATCAAATCCAGGACCTCCCATACGGCAGATGGGAGCCCAACTGCTTGAGCCACATCCTCTTCCCTATAGGTTTTTTTTTTCTTTCTTAGCATTTATTGATCTTGACGTCTTTTAAAAATATGGGCAAACTGTTTTGTAGAATCCATCAGTTTGGATTTATCTGATATTTTCTTATGATTAGATTCAGATTATGCATTTTTAGTAGGAATACCACAGAGATGGATATTTTGTCCTTCATAGGGCATTGTACCAGGATCAAGTAATATCAGTTTGTTCTAATATTGGGGATGTTAATTTTCATCACTTGAAGTGGTGGGGGCCAGGTGTTTCCACTGTAAAGTTACTCTTGGTAGTTAGTAAATAATTTGTTGAGAGAGACTTTGAGACCATGTAAATATATTCAAACTTTGGCCCACTAATTTCAACACCATTAATGATTTTCTAACTTGATCAATCTGTTGGCATTCTTCTGTACTGTAGCATATTCCCTTCTTCCCTATTCATTCATCCATTCATTTACTATCAATATGGACTTGGAGAAATTTTCTTTTTTATTCAGTGGGTTACATCATTATGAACATTATTTAGTTTAATGTTCAACTTGTCCCAGATTGTACAAACAGCCCCTTCAAGCTGACTCCTGAGTCTATCTGATATGTCCCAGCATTCTTTAAGCAATTCCTTACATTCTGGAGCAATAAAATGTTCTAATCTAACCTCATCTTGTACCTTCTCCAAGCCAGCAATGGACAGCAGCCTTTTCTTCATGGAAGAGTCCCGGTTCTATTGAGAGGAGAATAGTATTTAGACACCAATGCCAGGTGTGCTTACTGCTACTGGTGTGTCATTCTAGACTACTTTGAAAAGAAAATAAGTTAAATGAAAATGAAGTGAGGATGTGAACTGAAATAGAGAAAGAATTAAAAGAAAATAAGTGAGTACCATAATATAAACATGAAAATATATTTATAAATTCCAGAATTTCACAATTTCAAAGCTGAAAAATAGCTCAGACATAGTATAAACCCTCTTATTTTACAGATAAGAAAACCAAGACCCAGAGATATTACATATCTTGACTGAGGTCACACAATCAATTACTGGCTAAAGCCTGCAAATTCTCAATTCAGTGTCCATCAAGTCCTGCTTTTTACACTAGTCATTCAACAGCAAAATATGTATTGAGTACCTACTATGTGAAAGGAAGGCACTGTTGTGACAGGGGATAAAGCAGTAAACAATCAATCCCTGTGCCCTCATAGAGCTTATATTATATGGAAAATGGGATCAGTTTTCCATGTGAAAAGTGTTCCACTTCATCAGACTCTTAGGAAATGCAAATTATAACCACAATGAGATTCCACTAAACTAAAAGTAAAAGGACTAATCATTCCAAGTGTTGAAGAACATGTTATACAACAGGAATTCTCATACACTGGGGCCGGAGCAGCAACAGGGGTGGGTGGGTGCGGTTTAAGCAGCAAGGGGCGTGGTGGGCAGAGGGGTGTGTGTGTGTGAGAGAGAGAAATATTCCATTTATATGAAAAGTCTGAAACACGCAAATCCAGAGGCAGGAAGGGGATTCGTGGCAGCCAGGGCTGGTGGAGGAATTGAGGAAGTATAGGAATTTGATATAGGTGGTGGGTACACAATATTGTGAAGATACTAAAACCCACTGAAATGTCAGTGTGATGTGGGTGTACAAAATTGGTATAACCACTCTGGATAAACTTCAAGAAGATGAAAATGAAAGCTGTGGACAATGATGAGACTACAGAAATAGGCAGAAGCCAAATCATGAAAAAGCCTTATGTGCTAAGTTAAGGAGTCCAAGTATGACTGAAACCTATGGGGAGCCAAAGAAGGCTTTTATATTGCGAGAGAGAGAGAGAGAGAGAGAGAGAGAAAGATTCTGATATTAGAATGAGCTTTTTAGTCATACTAAGGAGAATGTAGAATGTATTAGACTGTTGGTAGAAAAAACAATAGGATAGAAAATACAGTGATGAAATAATGAGACCCTGAACCAAAACAGGGCAAGGTAACAGCAGGAAAGAAATGGATATACACAGATCAAAGAGAGAAACTTGGTTACCAGTTGGATGGGGATGGAGGACAATAGGGAATCATCTAGGACAATTTTCTGGCTTGCACAACTGAAGTGTAACACACACATATATTCATATACATACACCTCACATCCTGCCTCATTCTATAAAGATTTGAGGTGGTTTACTGGAAGAATACATATGATGAAAAATCAATTTGGATAATGAAAATAAATAATGCACACCAAAAGCCACATTATATTGCTCTCCAAATTACCATAAGTTGGCCCTCAAATGAAGATTAAGCTTCTGGTTAGCTATGCAAAGAAGAAAATACACAACACATCCTTAAGAAATAAAAGCAAATCAGTTGTGGTTTATGAGAAGTACAGCTTTTCTAAGATGTTGAGACTTGAGAGAAATTTCACCAGTGAGTCCTCATAAAGAGAATTCTGGATGATATAATGGAGAAAGTCCCTTGAAAGAATGCCTAAAAAAACTAAAGTTCTGTTTTGAGTAACTTTTTCTTTTCTTCTTTTTAAAAAAAATTCCATACTACAAGCACTCCAGTGAAAACTAAGCTTAACGGGTCAAAATAATGCAGTCCAAGCACTTTAAGATATTCAAAGAAATGGACGGAATAACATTCTTCACACAATCCTCCATTAATACTGTTTCACAAAACCTGATTTGGAAAATTTTAGCTAGCCAAGAGTATGTGGTTGAATGCAGAGATTTGATATTAGTGACTAAGGGCAGAAGTATATGTTTTATCAATCAATCAAAGCAAGAAAAAATGAAGAGGAGATAATTCTGAGAAGTTTAAGAAGCCTACCCAAAATATATTCCACTTCTCAGAAAAATAAGCCTCGGGCAGGTCAGAACCTTGTTCAAAACAAAACAACAAAAAAACAGTCTAATTCTGCTCAAACACATGATGAATGAGAGGATCATGGTTCCAAATTCCAAAACCAGAGCTACGAGCTATAGATAAATGCTATATATTCCAATTTTCGGAATCTGAAAGCTAAAGTGTTGATTAAAAAGGAAGCACTTTATAATGACCATATTGTTTAACACCATAAATCCTCCTTTATAGAAAAGTCTATGGATGATCAATGTATATATTGCCTGCCTAATTGCAGGCAATATATAACCTATATTCTCAGGTAGAGATAAGGAGAAAGGAATTTGTACCTGCTATATGCCAGGCACTGTTAGTTGCTTTATTATTTTTTAAAATTTTAATCTGTATAATAACCCAATAACAATAACCCTCATTTTAAAGATGGGAGGAAAAATATTTAGCTGAAGTAACCTCATCAAAGGCCCTTAACTGAAGTAACCTAATCAAAAGGCCCTACTTAGAATAGGTTTACACCCACAGGAAAGGACTAGCTTTAAGAACATGATTTTTCTGGGGTGCAAAACAGCTTCAAACTATCATATCATCTCCTGGAACACCATTTTACAATTTCTACCACTGTTCCCATTAGTAATCCAAACTCTGGCTATAAACTTTTTTTTTTTTTTAACTGTCATCATTTATATGATTTGTTAATTTTTCCTTTCCTGTTCTACTTCTGTAATCCTAATTAAAAAAAAATTCACTATCAGATAACCGGGATTATTTTAATGACCAATTAACTAGTCTTTTTGAACCTCAGTACTTCTTTATTTCCATTTGTCCTTTATACAGTTACGCAATGAGTTACTCTAAAACAACCTTTTTTATTATTTACTTCCATAATTAAAAAAATAAAAAACATCTAGAGACTTAATTCTAAAACCCTTATCTTTGCTTTCAATCTCCTCCATAACTTACAGTATCTCTTCAAAAATATTTTCATCTGTTCCAACATAAACTCCCTATTCTTGCCAGATTCGTTTCCTTACTGTTCCTAAAATGTCTTATGCCAATATTTCCTTTCACTGCTATTTCTCTTCTCTATACCTAAACAAATTCTACTCATCCGTCAAGATACAATGTTTCCTTGAAACTTTCCTCTATCATTTCACTTCACAATCTTTGCCTTGAATGAACTCCTGAACATATGCAAGTCAGCATCTGACCATACACAGTTATGTATTTTCTCTAGTCATTTCACTGGCACATTAAGGGGAAGAATCTTGTCTCTTTAAATTTTATCTTCCCACAACACCTAGCACAATGCTGGTCATATGGTTAGTAGACTGAAAAGAAAACTTGTGGGAAACTGTGAGAGAATGTATTAAAAGAAAAACTCAAGACTCTATGCAAACACTAGGCTAAAGGATTTTAAATTTGGCCCTTGAACAAGTTCATATATTTAAGATGATGACATCAGGAATTCATACTTAAACATAAATCAAGTGATCATAAAACTATAATCTTCACATATTAAGTTTATATTAGCAGTCTAATGATTTTTATTGGAAAGGGAAACATTTTAACAAAGCTCTATTACTTAAACTCTAGAATCCCCCCCCCTTTTAATACTCTTATTAATAAGGTTGGTGGAAAAATTAAAGTTGAACTTTTATACAGATTAGAAATATAAAATCTTTGAAAAAAGCTAGTATAAAACCCAAAACAGATCCACACAATGCTAGTAATAGTAGTAACTTCTTATACTTATCAGCTGGTGAAGAGTACAAGGAAGGTTAAATAATACATGCAATATGGTATCTTATCTGTTCTAAATTAATGGAATCCGGTAATATTCTGTTTCTGAAAACAGAACTAAAAATCTGTTCCACCTTATATTTGATTATTAAATTAAGAAATTAATTCTTTATTAAAACTAACCATTAAGTAGATATTAAAAACAAACTGTCTAAATTCAGCACGTTAGGGCTCCTAATTTACAAGCCTCCTTTTCCTTCCTGAAATCAGATCAGGTGTTGAATTTTGTCAAATGCTTTTTTATCAATGAAATGATCATGTGGTTTTTGTTCTTTATTGTATATTAATATGGTCTTTAAAATTAATTGATGTTCAGATGTTTAACCAATCTCACACTCCCAGGATAAATCCCACTTGGTCATGATGTATAATCCTTTTTATATGTTACTGAATTCAGTTTGCTAATATTTAACTAAGGATTTTTGTGTATATGTTCATGAGAAATACTGGTCTGTAGTTGTAGTTTGATATAATTATGAATTCCAAAAATAGATATCGGATTATGTTTGTAAACTGGTCTGTCAAAGTTTCACATTTACTTAATTAAATTATGATTAGGGCTTTGATTGGGCCACGTTAGTAAGGTTTGAGTCCCCACCCCTTGGTGGGTGGGGACTCACAGATAAAAGACATGGCAAAAGAAGAGAGTTGGAGTCTTGAGCTGGAGCCCCAGGAAGTAAGCACACAGAGGAGCTTGGTCCTTGAGAAGGCCCTGGGAAGAGAAACAAGCAGTTCACCTAATAGTCTACAGCTGGCCTTGTGGAGCTACCAGAGCAGCTGAGCCCAGAGAGGCAAGCCCCGGAAAGAGAGGAACCCAGGAAGACTGAGCCCCTTACAGATATCGGCAGCCATCTTGCTCTAACACACTGCAATAGACTTTGGTGAGGGAGGTGACTTGCGCTTTACGGCCTAGTAAGCTTCTACCCCAAATAAACACCCTTTATAAAAACCAACCCATTTCTGGTATTTTACATCAGCACCCCTTTGGCTGACTAATACAGTAGTTTTCTTTTGTTGTCTTTGTCTTCTGGCTTTGATATCAGGGTAATACTCATCTCATAGAATGAGACTAATTCAACACCCATTCATGATAACTCTCAAATTGGGAATAGAAGGAAACTCCTCATTCTGACAAAAGGCATCTACAAAAAGTCCATAGTTAATATCATACTTAATGGTGAAGGTTTTCCCCTAGAAACCAGGGGAAAAGATGAGGATGTCTGTTCTTACTACTTTTATTCACCGTTTGGGGTTCTACCCAGAACAATAAGACCAAAAACTAATAACTAAAACTAAAAAGATATTAAATTCATTCAGATTTAGGAAGGAAAGATGTGGCAGTTCATTCCCAGATGACATTATCCTATATGTAAAAAGTTCTAAAGAATCTAAAAACAAACAAACAAAAAAACTAGAATAAATGACCTTAGAAAAGTCAAAAAATGTAAGCTCAATATACAAAAATTAGTTACATTTCTGTATTCTAGCATAAATGTGGAAATGAAATTAAGAAAGAAAATTCCGTTCAAGTTAACATCAAAAAGAATAAAGTACTTAGGAATAAATTTTTAAAAAGAAGTGCAAGATTTATATACTGCTACAAAACACTGAGATAAAAAAATCTAAATAAATGGATAAACATTCCATGATTGTAGACTGGAAGACTCAATGTTGTTAAGATGGCAACTCTCCTCAAATCGATCTATAGATTCAACACAACCCTTTTCGAAATCCCACCTGGCTTTTTTTTGTAGAAATTAGCTGATCCTAATTTTTATATGGAAAAGCAAAGGACTTAGAATAGCTGAAACAATCTGAAAAATAACAAAGTTGGGAGAACTTAGATTAACTAATTGCAAGACTTACTATAAATCTACATTAAGCAAGACAATGTGGTATTGATAAGTAAATAAATCAATGAAAATAATAGAGAGTTCAGAAATAAACCTTTATATTTATGTGTGACTGATTTTTGACAAAGATGTTAAGAAAATTCAATGGGAGAAAGGATAGTCTTTCAAACAAATGGTGTTGGGGGAACTTACCATATGCAAAAAAAAAGGGGGGGTGTATCTTAAGATTCTTACCTCACACCATACGCAAAAATCAATTCAAATGTATTAAAGACCTAAATGCATGAACTAAACTATAAAACATCTAAAAAGTACATATAGGAGAAAATCTTTGTGATCTTGGGTTAGGGAAGGAGTTCTTAGATACAGCACCAAAAGCATGAGATATAAAAGATAATACTGATTAACTGGGCTACATTAAAATTAAAACTTTCTGAGCTTCAAAAGACATTAATAAGAAAATGAAGACAAGCTAAAAATTGGGAAAAATATTAGCAAACTGTATATAAAGGACCTGGATTCAGAATACAGATGAACTCTTACAACTCAGTAAGATGACAAATGGTACAGTTAAAAATCAGGCAAAAGACTTGTTTGAATAGACATTTCACTGAAGAAGACATACAAATGGTTTATAAACACATAAAAAAGTGCAACATTATTAGTCATTAGGAATATGCTAATTAAAAACCATAATGAGTTATCATGACACACTAAATAGGGTATAATAAAAAAGACAGACAATATTAAGTACTGGTAAAGTTGTGGAGAAACTGGAACCCCCATACACTTCTGGGGTTCAGTCATTTCAGAACACAGTTTGGAAGTTTCTTAAAAAGTTAAATTTAATGTATCATACAGCCCAGCAATTCCACTCCTAGAAATCTACCTATGAGAAATGAAAACATATATCCATACACAGATTTGTCCATGAATGTTTAAAGAAGCATTATTTGCAATACCCCCAAACTGGAAACTATCCAAGTGTCTATCATTGAGAGAATGGATTTCACAAAAAAATCACCGTCATGTATATTAGCTTAGATGAATATATTATATAAATTATACCTCAATAGAAGTTACAAAATAAAATTCAACTGTAGATATTAATCTCCTATAGCAAGCTCTAAGCATTTTTCCTTAGTTTAATATTGCTTTTTAAAAAAGGATAACATGCATGACAAAAAATCTATTGCATATACGAACAATTTCTGGGATTCAAACACAAACACTATGATTCTGTGGTATTACTTAGCCCTACTTGCAACTGACTAAAATTACCTCAAGGAAAACGAAAAGCAATCATGTTATTTAAGAATGGTCACCGGTGGATGGATGTGGCTCAAATGGTTGGGCGTCTGTCTCCCATATGGAGGGATCCGGGTTCGATCCCCGGGACCTCCCGGTAAAAAAAAATAAAATAAAATAAGAATGGTCACCTGCATGTAATTAAAGACTATTTCACTTACCCTGGCAGTTTCCTTCAATATAATTATGCTGTTTTGAATAGAATCACTGATATATAAGGGTAGAAAGACATAAATCATGTAGTCCAATCCCCTCCCCTCCCCCCCCCTTTTTTAACAGATAAGAGGAGACAAAGAGATGAAATGACTTCTTCAAGATCACAACTTCAACAAACAGTGCCGGTGAAACAGGATATTCATATGCAGAATGAAAGTAGTCCTCTACTTCACACCATATACAAAAATTAACTAAAAATGGATTAAAGACCTAAATATAAGAACTAAAAATATAACACTCCTAGAAGAAAACTGAAACATCTTCAGGACCTTGTGTTTTGCAATGGTTTCTTAGACTTTATATCAAAAGCATGAGCAACAAAAGAAAAAAATAGATAAATGAGACTTTATCAAAATTTAAAACTTTGCGCAAAGGACTTTATCAGGAAAGTAAAAAGACAACCTAAAGAATGGGAGAAAGTATTTGGAAACCACACATCCAATAAGGGTTAAATATACAGAATATATAAAGAAATATA
The DNA here is from genome assembly GCA_029593785.1 of Cabassous unicinctus. NCBI lineage: Eukaryota > Metazoa > Chordata > Mammalia > Cingulata > Chlamyphoridae > Cabassous > Cabassous unicinctus. The sequence continues at coordinate 21,928 of JAQZBX010036815.1, forward strand.
TAAAGAAATTCTCCAACTCAACAAAAAGATAAACAACCCAAATTAGAAACGGGAAAAATAACTGAATAGACATTTCTCCAGGGAAGATATACAAATGGTGAATACGCACATGAAAAAATGCTCAAATAATTAGCCATTAGGGAAATGTAAGTCAAAACCACAGTGAGATATCATTCACATACTAGAATGGCTACTCTTTCGTAAAAAAGAAAGAAAGTATTGGAGAGAATGTGGAGAAATAGGAACCCCTGTCTATTACTGGTGGGAATGAAAAATGGTACAGCTACTGTGGAGAACAGTTTGACAGTTGCTCAGAAAGTACAGAATTACTATATGATCTGGCAATCCCACCTTTACATATACATCCAAAAGAATTGAAAACAGGGACTCAAACAGATATTTGTACACCAATGTTCATAATGGCATTATTCACAATTACCAAAAGATGGAAGTAACCCAAGTGTTCATCAACCGATGAATGGATAAATGAAACATTATTCACCCATAAAGAGGAATGAAGTTCTGATATGTGCAACAACATGGATGAACCTTGAATACATCTCCTTGAGTGAAATAATCAGAATATGCAAATTCATAGTCAGAAACTAAAATATAGGTTACCAGCAACCAAGGTAGGGGAGGGGAATGGGGTGATAATGCTTAATTGGTACAGAGTTTCTGTTTAGGGTGATGGAAAAATTTTGCTATTGGATGGTGCTGATGGTAGCACAGCATTGTGAATGTAATTAACACCACTGAATTGTATATTTGAAAGTAGTTAATCTGAGAAATTTTAGTTTGTATATATGTTATCAGAATAATTTTTTATAAATGACAGAACTGTACAACACAAAGAGTGAACCCTAATGTAAATTATGGACTATAGTTTAATGAGAAGATAGCTTCATCAATTTTAACAAAGGTACCACACTAATGCAAAAGTTAATAATAGGGAAAACTGTGCATGTGTGTGTGTGTGAGAGAGAAATATGGGAACTCTGTACTTTTTGCATGATTCTTCTGTAAACCTACAATTGCTCAAATTAAAAAAGAAAAGAAAAGATCATACAAAGTTGGCTGCAAAGCTTCCCAGTCTGTTAACTTTCCTGCTCTTTCCATCCATAGACTACAGTTTTGTTGGTTTTTCTTTGTTTCTTGAAAGAATAAAGTGGGAGAAGATTCTCTAGCATAAGCATAGGGAAAACATCCAAACAGATAAGCAGATAATTAATTTTCATGCCAAGAATAAATCTCTTGTAACCCCCAAATTGTTGGTTCCTTTATATGCTACAAAAAGGGCAGGAAACTTTAGAAAGCCTTTTCCATATATAATATCTCATTTAGTACTCAAAACTGCACCATGAAATAAGAATTACCTTATTTAATATTTGGAGAAAGTGAGGTTCAAAATAGATAACCTGCAGTGGTTAGATTTGCATGTGACAGAGCCAGAGTTTTAATTTTAATTAAGTTTATCTGACTTGAAAGCCATGCTCATTTTTCCATGCTGCTTTCAGATACTTTAAACAGCGGTCACCAAAATTTTGGTGACAATTTCTTTCAATAAATATTGTTCAGATTTATATCTCATATATATATTAAATTATGTTTACTGTAAGTCACAAAATAGACATTTTAAAAGGATGAAATAAAAATAAATGTTTAAAGGTTCTAATTTTCTTCCCACAAGAAGCTAAACTATCTTTCATACCCCCAGACCTATCCTAAGATGTGACATCATCTGCAGTAAACACACACCATTCTGGAACCATTATACTGCTGTTTGTTTTTTCCCAAGAATTGAATACCATTCTCCTTTATAATTTTCTTCTATTCTTGGCACTACATGCTCATTTTAAAACTTTAATTCCTGTATTTCTAATTCCATTAATTCCTACATTAATTTAAGTTCTGTTATTCTTATTCTCTTCCATTTTTAGGCTATTTAGATTGGAAATACATCCACCAATTTTGAAACAGTTCTATCGGTGAAGCTGGGCTTTCTTACTTAAAATCAGAGTTTTAAAAAATGACTATCACAATGTACAAAGAAGTGAAAACTCATGTTTCTGATGGGTTGAAAGTTTTCTGTCAAAAGGTTTACTTA
>JAQZBX010036816.1:0-24034 GCA_029593785.1 Cabassous unicinctus
ATTGGCTATAGTCAGCTGTTGCTGGGTAAAGGGCTTCCTGGCAGGGGAGGTGGGTGGTACCCACAAGGCTCGCAGGCCGCTTATGTCCTAATAAGGTAATATTGGGAGAATACAGAGGCAGGGGGGAGGAGGCCGCAATGCTGAGTCATTGGATCCGCCATTTTGAGGTGGTTGCCATTTTAAATGCATACCAACAGTAGTTTCATGGATTTTTTAAATAATTGGAGCTCAGAGTGCTGAGGATTTGAGTAATACAATCATGTACACTTCTTCAAACCTAGGACAAAGGACACTTATATGCATTCCCCTTTAGAAATCTTTTCAGAGCCCCCTTTATGTCTTTATTCCTCAAACTGTAGATGAAGGGGTTCAGCATGGGTTGACTACAGTGTACATCACTGAGGTTGTTGCATTAGAGTATGTGTTGTGTGAAGCAGCTGGACTGAGGTACATCCCTAGGCATATACGATAAAATATGGAGACCACTGAGAGGTGAGATGCACAGGTGGAGAATGCTTTATATTTCCCTTGAATTGATGAGATTACACATATGGAGAAAACAATCTTAAAGTAAGAGAATAGGGTGCCAGCAAGAGAACCCACACCCAGCACCACAGCTCCAAAATCCATCACTATGTCATTGAGGAAGGTGTCAGAACAGGAAGTTGGATCATCTGATTAAGATCGCAGAAAAAGTGTGGAATTTCCAAGGGTGCACAAAAGGACAGCTGCAACATCACTAAGGTATGTAACAAGGAATGCAGAGCACTCAGAATCCAGGACCCCAGAACCAGTAGGATACAGAACAGGGGACTCATGGTGGGTGTGTAGTGCAGGGGATGGCAGATGGCCACAAAGCAGTCATAGGCCATCACAGCCAAGAGAATGTTGTCTTCCCCTCCATAGAACAGAAGTAAGTACATCTAGGTGATGCAGCCTGCATAGCTTATGACTCTACTCTGCATTTGTATGTTCACCAACATCTTTGGTATGGTGGTAGAGGTGAACCAGAAGTCACAAACTGATAGGTTGGAAAGGAAGAAGTACATGGGAGTATGGAGGTGGGAGTCAGTGATGGTGGCCAGGAGCATGAGCAGGTTCCCCATGAAAGTGACCAGGTACACGGACAGGAAGAGCCCACAGAGGAGAGGCTGCCATTCTATATCCACTGTGAATCCCAGGAGAAGAAACTCTGAAACTTGTGTATCATTTCCTAACTCCACATGTTTGATGTTACTAAAAATAAATAGAAAAAAAAATCCTGACTCATTTTCAAAACATCAGTCATTACTTACATATATATAATTTACATTTGGACTCAAGTAAATAATTTCCATATTTCATTTATGAAACTGTTCCCCTTGAGGTGAATCCTGTGGGCATTCAAGGCTCACATTCATAAGATTCCTCAAAGTCATGTATTCTAAGATTTTCATGAGAAAATCATTTTTTCACTTGGGGAATATATATTGACGGCTGACTTTCAGCCTGACACTGTCTAGGCAATGTACATACAGTGTGAAACAAGAGTACCTGCAACTTCTGATGAGAAAGAATATAAGGAGATAATATAAGCATATAATATGTCAGATGTTGAAAACTGCTAAAAAGAAAAAGAAACCAGGTAGAAAGGAGTGAGTAAACAAGGCATGCTAAGTTTTACTGAGTTTCCAGGTGAAACTTGCCCACAAGATGACATTTTAAGAAGGCCTCATTGAAAGGAATATTGGTGCCATAAGGAAACCAGGGCCATTGTGAGCCCAGCATAAGAATGCCAAGGTCAAAGGCCCTAAGTACACAACTTGTTTCAGGATTCAATATTAACAAGGAAGCCCATGTGGCAGTGAGATAAGAAAGAGAAAGAGTGTTCAGAAATGATGTCAGAGATGACTAAGGATGAGCTGGCCTCACTGGTGTTGAAACTTCAAGATTCCGGAGGTCATTTATGCATATGTTGCACCTCTTGCACTTTATTAATTTAGTTGCAGATTTACCACATGTGAAGTAAAGCCACACCTATTTCCATCTACAGGTTTGCATCTAGACTCTGTATTAGAACACACCCCCACTGGAATTTATGAACTGATTTGTCTCTTCTCTAAGAGTGCTATTTCCCTTACTAAATGCAGGTGTATATTCACACTCACACCCAGGATCACAAAAAGCATAAAATGGCCTCCTGGGCCTAATTATTACCATGTTCTTTTCACCCTCAGCCACACTTATTTGGCCAGGAGTGAATACAGTGCAAGGTGACAACATCAGATTGTCTTTTTCTGAAAGAGTTAGGAATGGTGCCCAGGATATTCAACTTTCAAACTTTCCAAGGACATATAAATAAGGGTCTTAATTTTGTTGTGGCCGTTTTCTACTATGTGTTTAGAGAAATATAAATCTTCTCAATAATCAGAGAAAGAGAGACAGAGATACAGGGAAGAAGGGAGGGAGAGAGAGAAATAAATAAATAAGTAAATGGAATAGATTGGAGGATAAACAAAGTCAGCTCAGTCAGCTCAGTTCAAACCACAGAGACTGTGATGAAGAAAAGCTTATTTGATTCTGGCAGCATTCCAATCCATGTTCTATTCTCTGGATGCCCAGAAAGATGAATAGAAGAGCAAAAGACAAATCAGTGGTATCTTATTATGATGTTGTACATCATGCAGATTTAAAAGTGCATGAAAAAAATGAGGAATGAAAATACACTGATATTTCACAAAAGGAAATACAACAAACACAAATGTTTGGAATTTTTTAAATGAAGCCAAAGATGAGCTCTTAAATCATATTAAGTGTAAACATTTTGGAATCTCTGATCAACTACCTATTATATGATAAATATTGATAGGAAACAAAGCATTCTAAATCTTTATAACTTCTCCAACTTAGTATGTATTATGGTCCTACCATCCTAAGATGGTAAACAAACTTGAACAATAAATGTAAATAGTTAACATATCAAGAAAAAGTGCTGTATTTTGTCAAATGCCTCTTCTGCATCAATCAAGAGTATCATGCAGTCTTTCTTCTTCAACTTATCAATGTGGCTTATTATACTAATTAATTTTCTTGTGTTGAACCTCTCTTGCCTACCTGGGATAAAAACCACTTGATTTTTGTATACAATTCTTTTAATGTGCTTTTGGATTCTGTTTGTAATTATTGTGCTGAGGATTTTTGAATCTATACTCATTAAGGATATTTATCTGTAATTTTCTTTTCTTTCTTTTTTTTAGTAGTGTAGCTCAATTTTATTTAAGTCCACAAATATTACCAAAAAAGTCACAGAATACTCAAATGGAGAACACAGAATTCAAAATCTCTGGGTGCCAACTCTGTTCACACAGTGTTGCCTCTTGGAAAACTACTCCTATTTATAGTTATCTTCAATGTATACCACTCTGCTTCTGTGGTGAGCCATGAAGCCCACCCTGAGGACACTGAACAAAATATATACAAAACACATAAAAGCATTCTGAAATTGCAAACAAAAGAAGGAAAGGTCAAAAGGAAAACATCAAGGTGGGGCTTCAAAGACACTGTCTGAGGTCATCCTAAACAAATTGTAGCCAAGCAGGTGAGGGCTTAGGGTTTCAGATTTCTTAAACGGAAGAATCTCAGAGGTTCACCTTGGAATATGGGTGGGGGAGAACCAAACCTAACAAGAACACTTCAGACATATTTGAGCACAGACTGCAAAGTAGTTCATTCTCTTCTTTGGAAAAATGAATGATGGATAGAGGTGATGAAGCTTTAAATGAACCCAGGTAAGGCATTGTGATCTAGCAAAAACAAACCATAGAGATAGAAGGGAATTGGGGGGTGATGGCAGCAGAGCCTGGATGCAGTGGGAAAGCAGGTGCTCCCAATCCAGAGTGGAGCAGCACCCTCAGAGTTACGGGAGAGCCCACAGGACCAAACCACTGTGATGGCACCACACTACCACACAGTGTGGCAAGAAGCTTGAAGACAAAGGGCAATTTGAGCTGCCTTCCCCTGAAGAGTAAAAGTTAAGGCAGAAATAGAATGAGAAAATAAGAAAGAATTAAACTACAAAATGTTTCCCCAGACAACCCTCTTTCCCAACTAAGATCAGTCATGGCTAGAATCAACCTGGAAATGCCCCTGATGAGGTGCAAATCCAGAATCTGAAACTAAGCCAATGCCTGCTGGTTCTGGGTCAAAGAGTCAGCCTTTCTGGCTTCCCCCACTGTGGCTTGCTTTCTGGACTTACCTCATGTCCCCTGAGCAACAAGTTTACCTCTTGTGGTCTGACAATTCTTTGCTATGACTACCACATTACAAGAGCATAACAATGGCACAAGTAGCCCTCAAGAGTCTGAGAGCGAAGGAACAGAAAAGGTCAAGTCCTGGTAGAAAGCTTGATCAACAGATGGAGACATCCCTAGAATTTCTCCGCCCTATACTTTGGAGAAAGTGCATTGTGTTTGCAACTCAAAATAGAGGCAGGTTCTCTCAAAGATAGCTTTGCTCTAAAGTACCTGACCCCTTAAAAGACAGCACCTCCCAGGGAGGACCAAAGAGAAAACTGCTTTCTTTGACTTCACATTTGTAGTTGTAACTTTTGTTCCTACTTCACGTATGAAGCAGGGGACTCACATGGGACCTAGTCTCATGTGGGTCACTGTGCCTGGACCACTCCTGGGATAGAAAGGCAAGCTTCCATCCACAACTCTGTTCATTGCAAGGTCTCAACTCACTCAAAAGCAGCCTCAGTCTGTGCCAAAGATGGCCTCATGTGCTATTCACCACAGGAAGAGTCAAATCATAATGCATGTTAAAAGTGTTACTGCCCTAGAGGCATATTTCTAACAGAGCCCTTTGACAAGTATATGTCATGTTACTTTCATGTGCCAAGTGAATTGTATGGAATCATTTTCTTTAGTTTTCTACAATGTTTATGAAATTTTTATAATATTAAAAAAGATAATTCATCCAGAACAACAAATGTATGTGTATAAGAAATGTATAAGGAAACCTAAAATCAGAAACACACAAAGGCATGCTTTCTCCCCCTGCAGGGAGAGAGAACAAAGGTAACACCAAGCAGAGTAAAAGGGATTTATAACTCTGGCACTCCTGATGCAATACAAAGGGGGCTCAATCTGACAGATGTCTGCACCACTGGCAAAGCACATGTTAGGAGCAGACAGAAGTGAAGATTAAAGCAGCAAAGCAGTCTGTAAAATTGTCCCTGCAAATCCCTGGATGCTCAATGCTGTGACCAAATCTAGTTCTAATCTTTTGCCCATTTGTAATTAGTAATGCCCATCTGCTCCCTTTAATAAGAGGGATATTATATATAACTTTTTAGCAAAAAATCAACTCTGTATTCGGTCAATAGCTGGTAAGAATTCACAATTAGTCAAATGTTTGGATAAAAATAGGAAAGAATAGAAGTTTGTGGAAGGAAAAAAAAGGCTTTTCTAAAATTATTTATTACAGGTTCAAAAAACAATGCTGCAGGAATTTCTTGAATTATGAAGATTTCCTACTATTTAGTAAATTAAAAGTTTTAAAAAAAATACTATAGCTCTAGGACCCCAAAGTCATATGCTGCCTAACTGCAAACCTAGCAAGGTTTGGAACACACCTAACAAGTGTGCTGTGAGCACAGTGATGGATACAGGCTGGATTCTATCACCTACTGAGAAATGAAGAAAGGAAAAGAAAACTAAAGCTGAACCCCAAGATTGCAAGGGAAGTTTTCTGAATGTTTCCGTCCAGTGTAGGATGCACTAGTTTCTGGGTATCTGTCATGCAGAGAGACCCAACCAGTCTCAAGGAATCCTCTCTACAAATGAACACTATTATGCTGGTATGCTTTTAGTTGTGGAAATTTTAAATATATAAAGAAATATTTAGAAGACTTTTATTAACTTTTCTAGCTCTTATTGCGTGTAAAAAGTCCTGTTTCTCTCCCCAAGAATTGGGGTTTCCACAGCCAGTGTTAACAAATAAACAACTTATATCTGCTTGTCACCTTCTTTCTACAGTTAGCTGTAGTAATCTTCTTGACTGGGAAGTGGCTGCAGTCCATGTGAGGTGTCTATCCAGCCACTACTGCTCCATGGCCTGTCTTTGCAGTGACTGGGCATGCATGGCCACAGGTATTGGTCTGCTGACATGGGGCCTGGATGGCTCCAGGCAGGTCTCAGGGATAAGGGGTTCCAAAAACTTGATGGTGGAGCATCTCATGGTCATGGGGTGGCTGTCCAAGCAGAGGTTTAGGGAAGGTGCCTGGAGGATAGGGGATGTCATCCAAGCAGGGGCCAGAAGTCAGGGGCCCAACCAGTGGATGGACTGGACCTGATGGACCTTGATGGAGGGGGTCCTGACAGTGGTGGTGGAGGTGGGAGTGCATGTGGGAGTGCTGATTGTGGTGCAGCATTATGTTCAACATCTACAGCCGCACCAGGAGGTCACTAGTGAGTTATGCCATGCACTCAGTAAGGATATGCTCTGCCGCCAGTCTATCAGGGTAGTATCTTCATCTGATTTGGTTATAAGGGAGATGTTGGCTTCATAGAATGAGTTTGGCAGCATTTTTTCTTATTGTTTGGAAGGGCTTAAGGAACATTGTTATTGGATCATCATTTAATGATTGGTAGAATTCACTTTTGAAGCCATCTTGTTCTATGTTTTTCATCTTTGGGAGGATTTGATGACAGCTTTAATATCTTCACTTGTGAATGGTTTGTTGAGGTCTTCTGTTTCTTCTAGGGTCAGTATAAGTGGTTCATAAATTTCTAAGAATTTTCCATCTCATCTACATTATCTAGTTTGTCAGTATACAGTTGTTTGTAATAACCTGTTATGATCTCTTTTTTCTGTAGGGTCAGTGGTAATGTCCCCCATCTCAGTTGTAATTTTATTTACTTGGGACTTGTCTTTTTTTCTTTGCCAGTCAAGCTAAACACTTGTCAAATTTGTTGATCTTTTCAGAGAACCAACTTTTTGTTTTGTTGTTCTCCTCTATTGTTTTATTTGTTCTCAATTTCATTTATTTCTACTCTAATTTTACTTATTCTTTCATTCAGCTTGGTTTGGGATTATTTTGCTGTCATTTTTTGAGTTCCTCTGGGTGTTCAGTTAGATCTTCTCTTTTAGTTCTTTCTTGTTTTTTTTTTTTGTTTTTGTTTTTTGTTTTTTTTTTTATGTAAGCAATGAGGGCTATACATTTCCCTCTCAGCACTGTCTTTATGGTGTCCCATATGTTTTGATATGTTGTGTTCTCATATTCATTCATTAATTATACTGAAACTGATTTACAGATTCAATGCAATCCCAATAAAAATTGCAACAGCATTTTTGATAAGTGGAAAAGTCAATTATCAAATTTATTTGGAAGGGTATGGGGACCTGAATGTCCAAAAAGTTCTTTTAAAATAATTAAATAGTAGAATTCTCATTTTCTGACTTAAAAGCATATACTTAGCTACACTTGGAAAAACAGCATAGCAATAGCATAAAGACAGTAAGATAGACCAAAGGAAACAAATAAATTTCTCAAAAATAGACTTCTGCATTTACAGTCAAGTGCTTTTTGACAAAGCTAAAAAGCCCACCCAGCTGAGTCAGTACAGTCTATTCAATAAATGGTGTTGGTGGAATGAGATAGCCATATCCAAAATAAAGAAAGAAGACCCCTATCTAACACCTTATACATAAGTTAAAACAAAATGAATCAAATAGCTAAATATAAAACTCTTAGAAATAAACGTAGAAAAACTTCTTCAAGACCTTGTGGTAGGTGGTTGTTTCTTAAGCCTTACACAAATAGCATGAACAACAACAACAAAAAATATATAAATGGAACCTCCTCAAAATTAAACACTTTTTCACCTCAAAGAACTTTGGCAAAAGGGTGAAAAGCAGCTAACTCTATGAGAGATATTATTTGGCAATCATGTATCAGATAAGTGTTTAATAACAGTGATATATAAAGAGATCACACAATGTAACAACTACAAAACAAATTACCTGATTAAAAAATGCACAAAAAACTCAATAGACAGTAGTCTAAAGAAGAAATACAAATGGTGAAAAACACATGAATAATTACAATGAGATATCATTTCACACATATTACAATGGCCACTTTTAAAAAGTTAGAAACCTGTTAAATGTTGGAAAGCATGTGGAGAGATAGGAATGCATATTCACTGTTGATGGGAATGTATAATGGTTCAACCATTGTGGATGATTGTTTGGAAGTTCCTAAAGAAGTTTAATATATATTTGCCATAAGACACGGCAATACCACTACCATGTATATACCCATAAGAACTGAGAGCAGTGACACTTACAGACATGTGCACACTGATGTTCATAGTGGCACTATTCATCACTGCCAAAAGTTGGAATCAACCCAGGTGTCCATCGACTGATGAATGAATAAACAAATTGTGATGTATACACACAATGGAATATTATGCAGCAGTAAGAAGAAATGAAGTCATGCAGCATATGACAACATGGATGAACCAGGAGGAAATTATGTTGAGTTAACAAAGTCAGATACAAAAGGAAAATACTGAATGATTGAGCTATTATGAACAAATATATTTTGTAAACTCATGGAATTATTAATTAGAATATAGGTCACGAAAATATACAATGAGGGTAGAGAATGGAAAGCTGAGGATTAATTATGCAGAGCTGGTGAAAACTTTTTTTGTAACTATTTGGAAATGAATAGAAATGGGAAAAGCACCTCATAGTCTTTGTAACTAGAAGAGGTATTATATGGATATGACAGAGTTTGAAAAGGTAAGTCTAAGGACATGTATATTTCTAGAATGAAATCTAAAAATGTAACGTGGGAATGTATAGCATAATGAAACCTTATGTAAAATACAAATATGGGTGATATTGCATGCATAAGCCTTTTTATAGTATAAAAATACAAATAAACTACAGAGATGGAAACCAAATATCAGCTATGTACAGCAGGGAAAACAGAGATTGATGAGTTACTTTCGTTTGTTTTTCTGTTTATTATCATTGTTTTTGAAATAATGAAAATGCTCTAAAAATGTTTGAAGTGATGAATGCACAACTGTGTGATTATACCAAATACCACCGATTGTACACTTTTGATGGGATTTATGATTTATTAATATGTATCAATAAAATTGATTTGTTATAAGAAAAACTAAATAAACAAAAAAGTTGGCAAAGTTATTTCCTGTCAGTAAATGAATGGCTTTCCTGGTGATTAGATGGTTTTTCTTTCACTACTCAAATATTTCTTTCTGCACCTTCCTGTCCAATTTCCATGTTCCTGTTTCACTTTCTCATCATTGACCCAGACAGATCTTCATAATGACAAAGTTGATCTTCACATTCCACATCCTAAAACCACCTGTTATTCCTCACTGGAAAATGAAGTAAAAGTACCATAGCTTCAATGTGATCTTGACCTTTGCTCGCCTACTGGCCTATGTCCCCTCACCCTGTGGGTTGCCCTACAGACACTGATGACCAAGATCTTGAACCCAACATTTACCTTTGCCAGATCTCAATATTTTTCATCCTAAGTTGATTTACACAATGTTTTGCTATGCATCAGGTCTTTCTGACAGTTACATTCAGAATTTTTCAATTCCTTTTCCTCCTGGAAACTCCAAGACCCTTTTAGGTTAGCCTGGTGATCCCAACTTTTAGAATGTTATTTTTAACATCCGCATAGGAAGTGAAATTTTTTTTTCCACAGACATCATATTGGTAGTAGGGACAATCCTTTTGTGTTGCATTTATTGGATTCCATGTCTTCTCCCTGCTAGACTGTGAGTGCTTTTTGGGACATAGCAAGATTCTACAGAATTTTCCATCCCTTCACATAGTTCATTTCATGCCTGAGTTATAACAGAAGTTGAATAAATATATATTGGGTGACTAAATGAAAGAGGATAGTTTCACTGATACTGGAAATGAAAGAGAAGAAGCAGGGAAATAGTAACATATGTGTGAAGACATTCTAGAACCATGCTTTCCATCTCCTGAGATGTGAACCTGTATGTGGGTCAAGATGACATTTTGTGAGAATTATACCATAAAGTAAATAAAATACTGTAAGAAATAGAGCACCTCACACAATACAAATCAATCCATGAAACTTCTTGTTCAGGTGTCTATGTCTTTGTGTGTGGTTACATATGTGTTCATTGTGGAACATAATAGTAAATGCATTTTCATGCTCAGAATGGTCAAAATTATGGAAGCCTTGGCATTAAAGGCAAGGAAAGCTTAAAAAAGAAGGCCATTCCTTGCTAATGGGAAAAGTTCCTATGAATGGAGAGACAGACAGTTGAAGAGAGAGAGCAGATTGGAGAAAGAAAAGGCAGGCTTCGTGGGAGCTGAGGCTCCTCTGGTCACTAGGGCCATGGACAGAGCAGGAGTTTTTGCTGCACTTGCCTTTTCATGGTCTGCACTTCACTCCCTTATCTACCTGTCATTCTGTGTCTGCCCCATATTTATTAGAACACAGGGGTTTTCATCAGGTCACATAGCAGATGAAGCTGGTCAATCTCTCACTTTTCTTGTCTGTCAGTCTTTTATTTGTTATTCCAGGGCTTTGGTATTTTATCTCTTATTTGACAAATCAAATAGACACACTCCTTTCCTGGTTTTCTTGTTCATCCTAAATATAAAAGTCTTCCCAGATTGCACTATATTAAATCCCACACATATGTGAAAATCAATCTCTTTACCTAATAATCTTTCTTCATATAATGTGCCCAAAAGGGCATGATGACACACACCCACTTATTTAATTGTTCTCTAATTTCTCCAGTATAATGCAAGACCCAAATAAGCAAGGACACCACTTGCTTTGTTCACCTGTGTGTTTTCACAATGGTGTGTGAATACATGAGTCGTTATATAGAAAACACATTTAAGAAAATGTTATGTGATGAAATCAATTGAATGACACCGAAATTGAAAGCAGGTTAAAGGTTTCTACATAGTAACTCTATTAAGAAAAAATGAATGGAATATCCAAAATAAGCATCTGTTATATAAGATGGAAAATAACAGTAATTTAATATATAAATATGGGTAATCAAATCGGAAAAGTCTGGGAAATAAAATTATATGCAAATGCACTTTACAAAATGCAGTGAGGAAGGAGTCTTTAAATGTATAATTTAGTCCCATAAAGGGAATTTGGGTGCTTATAAAGAGGATATACTCTCCCGGTGGCCCAATTTAAAGAATCCTATCTGAATGATGGTAAAGGCTGATACAACATTTAGATATCAATCAAATCACAAAAGGGAAAAAATTCTATAAGGAAAATAGAGGTGTAAAAACAAAAAGGCAGCACTTATAAATTGATATTCTTTAACTCAAATGATGCTGAAAAACTTTCCAGGTTTTAAAAGCAATAGGGGAAACACAGTTTTTAATACAGATTGATTTTCCATGCAAAATTATAAACATTCAAATGTTCCCCAAACATCTAAAAAGACATAAAAGAACCAATTGCAACCAGCAAAATTGGTGAAAAAAACTGCAATTCTAAATTTGAAGCAATGCAATAATATAATTAGAAATCCGGAGGCAGCAGTATACAGTCAAGACTTTAGCAATTTTCAATTTAGAAAAATGGTTAATGGACACCCAATAATTGAACTCCAACAATAAAGGAATAATTCCTAAGTAAATGTTGTAGTATACTTCTTTCCTTATTAAACAGATATATATTTTTCATTTCAATACTCTTCTAAGGCTTTCTGTATCATTAACCAGTGTTGCAAAGTAATATCTATCTCCATTGGATTGATAGCAAAATATAAACAAATGCCTCATCTTAAAAAAAAAATAATGCCCTCACTTCTCTGCATATACCTCCATGGTGAATACCCTATTTTCCCTTTCTCCCCTTAAATGCAAAGTTCTTTGAAAAGATATTCTTCTTTTTCTATAACCAACTTATCCCTGAAATTCCCTATTCTAATTGGCCTCCCATTCTCAGTGATTAATTTTTGACAATGAACCTGACAGTCCTGAGTCATGTGAGCATTTCCTTTTTATCCTCAAAATATCATTCATTTAATAATTAAGCAAATGGGAAAACAAAAGCACAATGGGAAAACAAGCCTGAAACTTGGTCTATGCTGGATTGCCACTCGGAAGACCTCAGATTAAATTTCTCTGCTTCCTTTCTCTCTGATCTCTTTCTACAACATCTACTAGGCTCTCTGACTTACTGGGGTGGGATCTCTAAGAGGAAGGTCTCCGTGTGAAAGTCCTAATTCTTCTCTGTGAGTTTGATGATGGTATCTATAGCACTATCCCCAGGCATCGGTCCTCTAGGCAAATATGGACTCTAAGAAAAATCAACAGGTCCCTGCTTCCCCAAGATTGTACAAGTTGATATTTAAAGCTTCCTTATATTTGCTAATGAGCACATTTTCTTCTTGCTACTTGTACCCATTAGCCATCATTTCCCTATGGGACACTGTTCTGGAAAGAAAGGAAATTTTTCTGGCTGATTTTCTGTTCCCATGAGACAATACTGTAAATCAAGTGGATCCAGCTTTTCTTACTCCTCCTCTGTGGAGTCTCTTGTCTTCCTAGAAACTTATTCCATCCAGTGACTTAAAGTTCAGCCCAAAGTTGAAGATGGAAGGACCCACCTGGACTAGGATCCCTTCACTTCAAAGCATGGACATGGGGTAAGGACACAGTCCTGGCTGTCATCTTCAGAAATTTGCTATTCTCCTCTTTAACAAATTGGAAAACTCTGTTCATTGGATATAAAACCATAGGCAATATACCATTTTCCTTGATGACGCTTTGCAAAAACTATTATGAATGTCAAGTTTTCTGCATAAATCAAGACTTGTCATTTAGTCCTGCAATATAGAGTTTTATTAATTTAAAAATATATTTAGATCTTTTTTGCACCTTAGCCTGTGTTTAGCACTTTGCAGGGATTGCCACAATTAAATTCCCCCGTGTTTTGAAATTATTCAGTTAATAAATCTCTTAATATTTTGATTTACTTAAACACTAAACAAGAACAGTAAATTTTATATAGTTTGAACTTTTTATTTTAATACCATAAATGAACTGAAATTTATCTTTTTAACCACTTTCAAGTGTACATTTCACTAGTAATAATTATATTCACTATATTGTACTACCTTCACCAACATCCTTATCTAAACATTGTCATCACCTCAACAGAAACTCTTCACCAATTTAGAAATAACTCCCCATACCCCTCATCCTCCAGCATCTGGAAACCTGTAATCTACTATCTGTCTTTATGAACTTGATTTTTCTAAGTATTTAATATAAGTAAGATCATACAATATTTGGATTTTATATCTGGTTTAATTCACTCATCATGATGTCTCCAAAAATTGTACATGCTGTATCATATATCAGAACTTCATTCCTTATTATGGCTAAATAACATTCCATAAATTGTAAATACCACATTTTGTTTATACTATCATCTGTGGATTGATGATTGGGTTCCTTCCACATTATGGTGATTATAAATAATGATTTCATGAATGTTGCTGTACAAATGTGTGTTCCAGTCCCTACTATCAATTCCATTGGGTAATATACCAAGAAGATGGATAGCCAGGTCAGCTGTTAATCTAGGTTGAAATATTTGAGGAGCCACAAAAATGATTTCTAGAAGCTACAAAAAATTACAACCCCACCGGCAATATACAAGCTTGCAATTTGTCTGCATACTCTTCAACACTTATTATTTTCTGTTTTTTAAATAATAGCCATTGTAATAGATGTTCATTGCTATTGCATTTAGGGTTTGATGTACATTGTCCTGATGACCAATGAATGATATAGAGTATCATTTACTGTGACTTTTGCCCTTTTATTATCTTTAGAAAAATGCTAATCTTCGTTGTTTGCCCATTTGTAAATTGGGTTAATTGCCTGTTATTTCATTAGACCAATTCTTTATATATTATGGATGTTAAGTTCTTATATATATGCTTAGCAATTATTTTATTCTATTTTATAGGTTGTCTTTTCACTTTCCTGATGTTCAAAGGACTTATTTTTAATGAAGTCCATTTTAATTATTTTTTCTTCTTTTGCTTTTCTTTTGTGGTCATATCCAAAAAATCACCACCATATCCAAGGCTATGAAGTTTCTTCCTATGTATTTTCTAAGAGTTTCATGATTTTAACTTATATGGTTAGATCCTTTGTCCATTTAGTTATTTTTCTTGTACTGGGGAGAGGTAGTGGTCCAAATTTATTTTTTGCACGTGGATATCTAGTTTTCCCAGCACCAATTGTTGAAGAGATGTGTTTATATTGTATTATAACCATTCCAGATTGTGGGAACATGGCTGATAGGTTAAACACATAATTCTTAGCTCTCACTAAAACAACAAAGGAAAAACCAGAAGCTGCCATGGGGACCTGCTTTGGGGCACAGCAAACCAGGACACTGCTTACCAACTACCAGAAGTGTGAGGGTCAGAGACACAAAGAAGCCAAAACAAGTAATCCTGAGTTGTTAAACCTCCTGGCTGCAGGGAAGGGCTTCCCTCTCCCACCCCCAAGATATTAATTGAGGGTAAAACTTCTGGTGAATTGTATCTAAGTGAGATAGAGCAGATGTTTACCTTCATGGGAAGGTGCTATGATTCATCTAGGAGAGTACTAGAAAGATAGGGAAGCCAGGAATAATCAGGGGTTGCTTACCTCACTGGCTGGAAGAAGCACACATACCCGGCCCTCAGGGTGGACAGTCTAAGTGGAGATCCTAGGCCCCTTCTCCAAACAGGAGTGGGACAGCAGATTCCCTGCAAGGAAGTGGAGTCTGGTAGATTGGAGAGTGCTTTTTTGCAGCAAGTTTAGCCAGGTGGGTGCCCCTTGTATATCAGAAGGGGCCCTGGCTCCACAAAGAGAGGGGAGTGGAATTGCCTCAAGCTGGTGGTCATGCCCAGCCACCTAGGTAAAGAAAGGAATTACATCAGTGAGGAGGCAGAGATGTGCAGTGATCAGCACCACTCCAGCTGAATGCAGGGGATCTAATCTGTCCAAGGGAAAAGGGGCAGATAGCGTTCTGATAGGCTAACCAACCCAAGGACTCTGAATAGCTTAGTGGAAGAATTTCTGCCTAGCATGTATGAGGTCTGTGGTTCAATTCCTGGCTATTTGTTAAGTAGAGATCCAACAGATTGTCAAGCACCTAGCTGAAATTTTATGGCAGGAAGATATTTTCTTTGTATTAGCTTTTCTTGGATCTCTTTTTTTGTTGTTGTTGTATTTTTGAAGGTCATTTTCTTTTATTTACCTTACTTTGCTCACTAATACCCAGATCAAAACCTGCAGAAGGCAGGTTACAGGGTGAGTGACTGAGGAAGAGCAGCAGCCTCAGAAGATCCTTGCGGGTCTAAGAAAGAAGGCTGTTTTTCCATGTTTATGAATATTTTTTCTTCTGTCTTCTTTTTTTAAAAAGTTAGTTTCTAGAGATTTGTTTCTTGCTTGTTTTGTATCCTCTTCTTTCTTTTTCTGTTTGTTTAGTTTTCTTTTTTTTCTTCGTTTATTTTTTTGGTTATTGATCTATTTTACCTGCACGATTTCTTGTCACACCTTCATTTCTATATCTTTTGTTTTCAATTGTTGTTCTTTAATTCAACCTCTTTTTTTGGTCTCCAATTTTTCTTGTTTATATTTCTCCCTCTTTCCCTTTTTCTGTGTATACTTTCTCTTTTTCACTTTCTTCTTTCTCTCTTTTCTGTTTTCTTTTCCCCTTTCCTTGCATTCCATCATTTTATTTCATTAAATATATTTTTCTCTATTCTGTTTCTTGTTTCATTCTTTCTATTCCACTTTTCTAATCTTATTCCTAAGTGCTTCTCATTTGTGTTAATTTTTCAATTTCCTAGGTCTTATGCATTTGCTCTCCTACCTTTTACAATTACCATTACTATTATTCTTTTTGTCTTCTGATCTCTTTCCTTTTCTCTGGTCCTAATTTGTTTTCTTTCAAATAAAATAGGCATGTCTGTCTCTCACAGACACACACAAAAGAACAGCAACATGTGAATGCAGGCAAGATCCTGCCTGAGAGAACTGTTTTGGGAACCCACAGATTAAGGCACTACAGGGCATGAATCTGGAGGGAGAAAGATGAAGAAATAAATTCATCAAGGTGCTGCTGGCTTGATTGTTGGCTACTGTGTTTCTTCTACCTTGATTTCTCCTTTTCTTTGTATACAAATTTTGTATACCATCACTATCTCTTTTCCTTCCTTCATCATTATTTCTTCTGTTTTCTCTTGTTGTTCTTACCTTCCACCTCTCTTTGTTTAATCCTAAATTTTTCCATTTTTTATTTCTACCTCATCTATCCTGTTTTCTTTCTTTTATTAACTTTTTTCTTTTTGTCTTTTCCTTTCACTTTCCCTTGCTCCTCATCATATTGGCCTTTTAATTCAGGCTATATATTTTTCTGTATTTGGCTTCCCATTTCATTGTTGGTACCCCAATTTTTTATTCAAATTACTCTACACTGCTTACTTGATTTAAATATTCATTCTAAGGTTTTAAACGTTTCATCTTCTAACAATTACTGCTATTATTACTACTATCCTTTGACTTTTCTTACCTCTTTCATGTTCTCTGGTCCTAAATTTTTCCTCCAAGAGAACATAGACAAGATCAAGGAAATAGAATAAGAAGAAAGTGTCAAAGAGAAAACTTATACACAAAAAACAGGAATTAAATAAAACCCTAGAGTAAAAAGAGAAGATAATCAACTGAATAAACCCATTAAGATAAAAAGATGACCAGAGGGCATCAAAAACATAGAAACCATACTAACAAACAGGAATACATAGCCCCATCCAACAAACAAACTAAAAACCAGTAAGAGGTGCAGAATAATAAATAACTGATCAAAGCTATCTAAACAAATAAAATGGACCAAATTAATGAAGTGAAGGAAAAGATTAAGGATATTAAGAAGACACTGAGAGAACATACTGAAGAAATTGTAAACATACATAAAAAGATATCAGATATGATGGTGATGAATGGCATGATCAAGGAAATAAAAAAGATACTGGAAGCATACAATAGTAAATTTGAACAGATGGAGGAAAGAATTACCAATGTGGAAGCCAGTACATCTGAAATCAAACAAATAGTAGAAGAGATAGATAAAAGATAAAAAAATCCAGCAGGGACTTAGGGATTTGAATGACAACACAAATGCACAAACATATGTTTATAGGCATCCCAGAGGGAGAAGAGAAGGGAAAGGGAAAAGAAGGAGTGTTGGAGGAAATAATGGCTGAAAACTTCCCAACCCTATTGAGGGAGATGGATGTACAAGTCCAGAAAACACAGCACACTCCAAAAAGTATTAATCCCAACAACCTTACTCCAAGATGTATATTCATCAAACTTTCCAATGCTCATGACAAAAAGAAAATACTGAAAGCAGCAAGAGAAAAGAGAATCATTACATACAAGGGAAGATCAATAAGATTAAGTGCTGATTTCTCATCTGAAACCATGGAAGCAAGAAGGCTGTGGCATTACATAGCTAAGGTTGTATGACATGTTAAGGTACTAAAAGAAAAAACTTCCAGGCAAGAATTCTTTAACCAACAAAGGTGGTATTCAAAAATGATAGAGAGTTCAAATTATTCACAGATAAACAGAAATTAAGAGAGTATGCCAATAAGAAACCTGCCCTTCAAGAAATATTAAAAGAAGTTCTGCAGGTTGAAAGGAAAAAACAGGAGAGAGAGAGTTGGAGGAGAGTGTAAGAACAGCTAAAAAGACAAAAAGATAAACAAAAACAATATATGACATACATACACCCAAATAAAGTATGGCTAATGTAAGTAATTACTTGAAATTAATAACACAGAATGTTAATGGATTACACTCATCAGTCAAGAGACACATATTGGCAAAATGGATAATGAAATATGACCCATCAATATGTTGTCTGCAAGAAACACACCTTGGATCCAGATATTCAAGAAGACTGAAAGTGAATGGCTGGAAAAAACCTTACAAGCAAACAATAACCAAAAAAGGATGAATGTAGCTATACTAATACCCGGCAAAAACAGACTTTAAATGCAAAACTATTGTAAGAGTCAAAGATGGACACTGTATATTAGTGAAAGTGGTAAACTTTCAAGGAGAAAGAACAATCATAAACATTTATGGACCTAACAGGGGTGCTTCAAAATACATGAGGCAAACCCTGGAAAAACTAAGTGGAGAAAATAGATGCCTGTACAATTATATTTCTGGAATTTAATACACCATTATCACCATTAGACAAAACATTTCAACAATGAATCAATAAAGAAGCAAAGACTTTGAGTATACATTAGAGGATGTGGATGTAATAAACATATGCAGCACACTAAACCAAAATACAGCAAGATATGTATTCTTAATAAGTGTACATAGATCAAACTCCAAGATAGGCCACATGCTAGTTCACAGAACAACATTAAATTACTTAAGAAAGATTGAGATTATACAAATTAATTTATCTGACCACAATGGAATGAAATGGGAAGTCAGTAAGGGCCAGAGAACCAGAGTAGGCACAAACATATGGAAGTTAAATAACACACTCTTAGACAAACAGTGGGTCAAGGAGGAAATCTCAAAAGAAATCAGTAACTACCTTGAAATGAACGAAAATGAAAAAACAACATGTCAAAACATGTGGCATGCACCAAAAGCTGTACTGAGAGAGAAATTCATAACCATAAAGACATATATTAAAAAAGAAAAAGAACTACAATTGAAGACCTCACTGCAAATTGTAGTAGTTAGCGAAATAACAACAAGCTAACTCCAGAAGAAATAGAAAGAAGGAAATAACAAAGATTAGAGCAGAACTAAATTGAATAGAAATTAAGAAAACCCTAGAAAACACAAATCTGAATCTGATCTGAATATGCAAATTAGATGCAAATGGATGAAATCCACATGAAAAGATGCTCAACATGGCTAGCTATTAGTGAAATGCACATCGCAACTGCAATGAGATATCATCCTGCAGTCATTAGACTGGCTGGTATTAAAATAAAAACAGAGGACTACAAGTATTAGAGAGGATGTGTAAGAACAGGAATCCTCATCCACTGCTGGAGGGAATGTAGAATGGTGCAGTCATTGTGCAGGACAGTTTGGTGGTTCCTCAAAAATCTAACTATAAATCTGTCATATGATCCAGCAATTCCCCTGCTGGGAATATAGCCAGAAGTACTGAAAGCAAGGACATGAACAGATATATGCACACCAATGTTCATAATGGCATTATTTACTATTGCCAAAAATTGGAATCAACACAAATGCCCATCAATAGATGAATGAATAAACAAAACATGGTATATACATATAATGGACTATTACTCAGCCATGAGAGGAAATAGAGTACAACACCAGGGGTATTATGGGTGAATATTGAAGACTTTATGTTGAGTGAAGGAAGCCACGCATTGAAGGGCAAATATTACATGACGTCACTGATATGAATTAAGCAAATTGAGCAGAGTCACAGAGATAGAGCCTGGAAGATAGGTTTACAGGAAATAGAAAGGAAGAAGAAGATTGTGAGTCAACAGCCATACAGGTTAAATCTATGATAAGTTGTAAGTGCACAAGTGTGCAGTGAAGGAATATGACAAGGATATAATGATAATATTGGGTTGAACAGTGGAGGTTGGATAGGGGTTAGTGTGGGGAGGGTGGGTTGGATGCTCCATGTAACAAGGGTGAGGGTTGGGGAAGTGAACACTTGATCACTGGGTATTTGTCGGTATGTGGTTGAAACTATAATGTTGGGAAAGCTCTTTTGGCAATATGAGAAAGAAGGGTTACTGGTTTAGGGTATTTGATGGGGGGCATTCTGGAAAGGGTAAATCTGGGGCAGGCTTCTAGGGAGTGTACTAGTGATCATTTTGTCATATTGTGATGTATCAGTGGGTGGAGACCTACATAATCAGTGGGAAAGTGTTGGAGTCCTATCCTTGGGAGGCTGCTATGTTCTCAAACAGAGGGGTAGGAGTCTCTTGTGAGCATGGGTGGTGCCTTATAGGGGAGTATAGACCAGTGTGACAAACCCTCAGTGTTGTTGCAAGTAACTATGAAGATTGTCCTAGAAGGAGTGAAGCCTGGTGGTTGTCATGGGCCCCAAGGGGAGGGGGAGGATGGAATAGAGTAAATGGAACAGGGGATATTTTGGGGGCAATGGAAGTGTACTCTGTAATCTTGCAATGATGGATACAGGCCATGTTAAATTTCATCAAAAACTTATAAAAGTGTATGGTCCAAAATGTAAACCATAATGTAAACCATTGGACATGGTGAGTAGTTATGTTTCAATATGTGTACATCAGTTGTAACAAATGCAGCATCCACATATAAAAAGATTATGAATATGGGAAGGGAGGATATAGGGAGCATGCTGTATAAATGGGGGTCCCCTGTATTTTTATGTGACTTTAATGTGACCTGAACTTCTTTGAAAACAAAATGAAAAAAGTAAGATACTGGGGACTAAATGGAAGAAATTGTCATGGTACTTACAGGAAAACAGACCTTAGAGTGATGAAAGGCAAAATATAAAAAAAATTTTTTTTAAATATTTTCCATTATTTCTTATATCACAATTATTTTATTTTATTTTTATTTTTTAAAATATTTTATTTCTTTTGTTTAAAACTACCGTTATTTTTTTCATACTAAATGTAATTGGCTACTTTATTGGCTTCATTTTTGAAGAAGTTTTGGATCACAGAATGTTTACAACTGTGGCAGCGGAGGACCATTTGTCTGGGATGTCAGTGATGGGGGATACATGGGAGGAAGTTCACCTGGGCATACATATAAGGCATATAAATGTATTCAAATGTTCATGCAGCATTGCCACAGTTGGTGGAGATTCACAAAATAATCAAAAGAATATCAAATTCCCATCCTGGGGAGCTCTGCCACATTCTCTAATGGAACACCAAGATTCCCCCATGTACAAGGCAATGACTACTGAAGGAAGGTTGTGCACTGATGGGCCCTTAATATAGGTGACTGTGCTTATGAACTTTTACTCTTGAAATGGAAACTTTATCTAGTGTTTTAGGGTACCTAAGTTACCTCCTGGGAGCCCTTTGTTGCTCAAATGTGACCTCTCTGTAAGCTAAACTCAGCATATAAACAAAATAACTTCCCCAAGTGTGGTACAGGGATGAACCTTCCTGGCATTCAGTGATTGTTACCAATTACCAACAATAAATGAAATTCAAAAACAAAAAAAAAAAGACCTTGACCAAAAGGGGGAAAAGGTAAAGACAAATGAGTTTTCATGGATAAGAGAATTCAAAATTTGTCAAGAGGTCATTCCAGAGGTAAGGTTTATGCACATCTCAGCAGGATTTCTTTCACAGCCAAAGTACATATTACCCTCAATAGCAGGGATCCTGAGGCTCTGGAAACTTCCAAACACTATAGTCAGGGCAGATAGCTGAGGAGTTTGGTCCCTTGCCAGTGGGCCCTGTTTTGGAATTTATGCCCCCCAGTGTGAAGGAGTTGGGCTTAGTTGTGGTTTCCCTATACATAGCTCTTCTGTCCTTCTATTTGAACTTATAATTAGTAAAAGTTGGTAGATGTATGTTCAAGAGATTTGAATCTTGGACTGTCTATGTGCCGGTTGGCCCTGAATCTCTACAGAGTTTCAAGACCTACTCTACAGTTCATTGGGCTCACCCTGGACAACTAACAAGGAAGGGATGAGGGATAACCAACATACCAAGGAACTGAGAGTCTCTAAACTGCAAACAAGAGAGTCTCATCCTTGGGTCATATGGGATCAAAGCCCCACTCCTCAGTTAAAGGTGAGTGGGCACCACTATCCCAGAATCCTCAGAATTGAGGGATGAACTATGGTCTAAAGTAGACTAACTGGTATTCTGCTATGTGCTTATTGTTATTCTACCATTGGAAGAAATAACATTGAAGTGGAGGCAGTGGCCACTGTAGGTTCTGAGGGTAGGTAGAGCAAAAAACAGGTGTAATACAGGGGCTTTTTTGGGACTTGGGGATTGTTTTGAATGATATTAAATGACAGATACATGTCATTATATATCTTGCCATAACCTATAGAATTCAGTGGGAGAGAGCGTAAACTACAATGTAAACTATAATCCATGCTTAGTGGCAATGCTCCAAAATGTGTCTATCAATTGCAATGAATGTACGACACAAATGAAAGATGTTGCCAATGTGGGAAAATGTGGGAAGTGTGGGGAGTAGGGCATGTGGGAATCCCCTATATATTCTCTGTAACATTTATGCAATCTAATTACCTTTAAAAAATAAAGAATATTAAAAGACAAAGTAAATTAAAAAATAAACAAAAGAAAACAAAACAAAAATTTAATTCTCCCAGAAGCCCTGCATGTCTCCAAACACTGTATGAAGACCAGTGAGTGGGAAGTGCTTTCTCCCTGTCACTTCCTGAGCTTATTTCCTCTGGACTGTGCAATATCCTTGTACCCATTCTCCTACTATTATCTGGCCTGTCTAGGTCACATCTACAGTCTTCAGAGGTGACATGATTAAATTCCCAACACTGACTTTTAACTTTGCCATTTCTTGACCCACTTTTCTCCCCCTACCTTATTCTCTGCTCTCCCTTTACCTGACACTCTGCTTTAACTTTTCCTGAATTTCTGCTCTTCTGTCTGTCTCTCAGTGGATACCTTTGGCTTTATGGAGTCAGAGCCAGGGTCTAGTGATGAATGGAAAACAAGGGACATCCACACTCTTTGCTAGGTTGCTGCTATATCCCAGCCTTCAGGGCATCCTCAGAATCAGTGGGAGTAAGTTCTGGCAAGAGACAGAAATCCAACTCTCTATGCAATCATATATGCCCCACTGCCCATGGCCTGTCCTGTGGAGCAGCCTTTATGGACTCACAGGTGCTGGTCCACTCAGTGTTTGGCATTCAGGATGTGGAGAGAATCAGTCAGAAACCTTGAAGCCAGGAGGTCCATGAGGTTAGCCGTGGAGAGACCAGTACACTCTCAGATGGATCAAGAACATTCTCACCCTGACCACTTTTTGCCATGCCTCTCAGGCTGTGTCCCCAACCTCATCCTGGTTGCAGGGCTCCAGCCTCACAGTCCCTTGACCTATCCTCATTTCCCAGGCTGTTTCCCTCTTCCCCTCCATTTGAGTATCTGAAGCCTGCACAGCAACCTCCTGTGCAGTCATTTGGGAAGTTTTGCCAAATGCCTAACAACTCAATTAACAAAATCATTTGCCATCTGGGACCCGAGGAGAGGAGACTTTTTGTGGCCTGAGGTGGTGTGTGGAGGCACTGTGGGCTGGCTAGGGTCTATGTCTGTCTCTTAAGAACCTTATTGCCCCACCTCTCTGACTTGCACACTGCCCCACTACACTTCTATGTGGGGCTGAAGGTCCTGGTGTTTCTCCCTATAACATTCCATTCACACATCCAGATTCCACTTCAACATCAACTTGCTCAGAAGGGGCCACACTCTACAGTTGCCATCTGAAAATTATGTAGCTCTCCCTGTGCACATTTTTGATTTATTGAAATTATTTTGCTTACCAAAGTAGTACATGTTCATTTTTGAATATGTATAAAGTACAGATAAGACATAAGTAGAAAATGAAAAATCATCTAACATTCTGTATCCCAAAAATGAACCATGTTACTATTATGTTTCATGTTTCCTGAGTACTTTCCTTTGCAGAGATTCACAGATGAGAGAATGAGAGCATCATTTACAGAATGCATCACAGTGTGCTTCCTATTGTGTTGCTGTGTTTTTCACTTAGTCGATTGTTCATATTGGTTGTCTGTAATTAATTCATTTATTCCATCAGTTTTAATGATGGCACTGTTTTCCATTTTATGCCAGTCCCACAGTTTGTTTAATATGTTTTTCTTGAATATTGGCTGATTTCCTGAGGATAGAAATTCTGCCAGAGAAAG
>JAQZBX010036817.1:0-24033 GCA_029593785.1 Cabassous unicinctus
ATCCTTTCATTACTTGATTTTTCTCATATGCCAATGTATTTGTAGGTTTACTGGATTTTGTTTTTAGGGAGTGGGGTGGTAATCTCTTATCTTCCCATTTTTTTTTTTTTAAGTTGGTTCAGCAATAGTGCTATTCAGTAGGTATCTTCAGCATCAGGTCCCGTAGATGAATGCCATTGTTATTATAATTATTATTTATAATCACATTGTAACCTTGAATTTGGGCTTGTACCTGCATCTTTTGTACTTTGTACATTTGGTTCTTTAGCGTTTTGGTTTCAGTCATGTGTGTTTACTTTGTAGATTAAGTAGAGTTCAACAACTATGGTCTCTTTGGATTTGTCGTTCAATTTAGAATTGTGTTAAGCTGATGTTTTGCATTTGACTTCATTTTATATTAGTTTGAAATAAATTATTTAATTTTTGAATTCTGGAATTTTGAGGATTTACTATAACTTGTAATATATCTGCTGTGAAATACTTGAATAAAGATGACAAGAAAAATAAAACTACATGGTACTGAAAAGGGACAGACATACAGATCAATGAAATAGAACTCAGAGTTCAAAAATGAACCCTCACATTTATAGCTAACTGATTTTTTGTGTGATTCATTAATTTATTTTCTTAATTTGCACAGTTATTGGTATATGATTGTTGACCAAGTATAGTGCTATTTTAAATGGAGACACAGATATTCAAACACATCACTTAATTATGTAATAAATTACATTAACTGAAACATTTCACTTTAGATTAATGGTGAAAGAGATATAGGAAAAATTTAATTTAATAAAAATTTATATGATGACTTTCCTCTAAATACCAGATATTAATTCTATTATCTTCATTTTTTTAGTCATTTATTCAACTGGCATTTATTCTACAACTATTGTATGTGAAGCAGAAATCAGAAAGATAAAATTATCACTATCATTACTAATTGAAAATAGAGGCAAAAAAGCATTTCCTTAAAAAGCATCATGATTTTTAAAAGTGCCACATAAGATGTATGAGATACATTAAGCAACTCTAATGGGAGAGTAGAGAAGAGGGTGCATTAATATCTGTTGCATGGAGAAAGGATTTTGGTGGTGGCAAGGGAAGTGGAGAAAATTTTCAAAGAGGATATGGCTAACTGATTTTTGTCAAGATGACAAAGATTACTCAATTGGGAAAAAAGGAACTGAAATACAGAAGCAGGATAAAAACAAATGGAAATCCATATATCAGCATTCTTCCTGGCAAAAGACACGGTGTGCATGTGTAGGGAAATCAGCGTTCAGCACAGACCTGTCATGAGTTTACCATAAAGCCACACTCCTTATTCTGGCCCCCTCCACCTCCTCTAGCCCCCCACCTACCTTTCATTCCCAACATTGAGCTACTATCCATCTCCATCTATCTTTCATTCATGAGTGACTCACCCTCTGTCCACCCCTGAATGACCTCTTCTGGCATCCCCATTGACCACCCCAAAGTTCCAGGATCCACTCAAATCCTCCCCTCCACCACAGCCCCTGCCCTGTACCTACCTGAGCAGATGGTAGTGGCAGTGTTTCCTGGGATACAGGTGGGCCCCCCCAGGGTGCTTGCTGGGCAGCTCCACAAATTGGGCTCCATCCTCATCAGTAAAACACACTGGGCCAGATGGGACCATTGCCTCCTGCAAAATGGCTATCCCTGGTTTTGACCACCACCACCTGAACTGGTGGTAGAATATGGTGGGGACTGCTAGGTCCCATTGAGCAGCTCAGAAGAGTACCCAGGCTCCCTGTACCAGGAGCTCCATGTTCCCTGCACAGCCACTGCTGCCATTGAGCAGCTGGAACTTGGGGATAAGAGGGGGCTTAGAGTCAATCCCCTATCTGAAGATCTGGGAGAGACACTTAGTGGGAGCCCAGGTATAAAGCCCAAACCCTGAGAGGTGTGGGGGTCAGGGCACAAAAGTGTACAAAGTTGAGAACCCTAGGTGTGTGATGATCTTTGCTCATTGAGCCTGCAGGTTCTCAGCTGAGAAACATCTTAGGAAATGAGGCTGGGGGCAGGAAATTGTTAGGTCAGAGCCCTGCAGCCAGGGAGAAGATGGGGATGAGTCCAGAGAGGCAGGGTAGATAGTGATAGGCTTCAGCATGCTATTGCTCTGTCTAAGCACACACTGGACCTCAGCTGCCATCCTCTCTACACTTCCTGGCCTCCAGATTTGTGACTGATTCTCTCCAAGTCCTGAATACCGATCACCCCACTGTGAACACCCCTTTTGCCAGTGCCTGCGAATCCATGGAAGCTGCTACACATGGATGGCCATATATTGCATGTTGTGGATGATTGGATGGACCACTAGAATTCCACCTCCTGCCAGGACTTTCAGCCATTGACCCCCAGGGCTAACTTGAGGGCTAGGAGGCAGCAGCAGCCCAGCACTGAGTGTTGGTGGTCTCAATCCATCCATTCATCACCTGGCTTTGTCTCTCTTCTCTGCTGTCAAGTCCCCATAAAGGGTGGCTGGGTCACCCAGTATTGCTATTTTCTCTTCTGTAACATTCTTATTTTTTTAATCTGTTGGTATTTCAATCACTTTAAAAATTATATCTTGTCCCAAATGTTTGTAACTAGCCCCAAGTATTCTTTTTTCCCAGATAAAGAAACATCTACGTCAAAAAAAAATGTCCCCATAAAGAAAGTGGTGTTAACTGAGGAACAGGTAGGAAAGCAGTGAGTAAGACAAAGGGACAGAAGAGGGTCAGGTAGTGGAAAGCACAGGGTCAGGAAGGAAAAAGCAGACGGTCAGCAAAGAAGGACAGAGGTTCAAGAAAGGGAAAAACAGAATGTCAGGCAGGGGAAGAACTGAGGGTCAGGTAAGTGGAGAACAGAGGGTCAGACAAAGGAGGGCAGAGAGTTGGATAGAAGAAGGGCAGAGGATAAATTAAGAGGAGGGCAGAGGTTCAGTTAGAGGAATAGCAAAGGATCAGGTAGAGGACAGGCAGAGGGTCAGGTAAGGAAAGGGCAGAGGGCCAGGAAGAGTGAGAACAGAGAGTCAGGTAAGGGGAGGATACGGGCCAGACAGATGAAGGGCAAAGGGTCAGGTAGAGGAAGGGCAAAAGGTAAGGTAAGGGGACATAAAGTAAGGGGAAGTTAAAGAGTCAGGAAAGGGAAGAACAGAGGGTTAGGTGCATGGAGATCAGAGGATTAGTTAGGGGAAGAACAGAGGGTCATGTGCAGAGTTCAGGTAGTAGGAGGGTAAAGAGTCAGGTGTGGGATGGAAGTGGGTCAGGTAGAGAAAGGGCAAAGGCACAGATAATAGGAAGGCCAGGTAAGGGAAAAGCAGAGCATCAGGTAAGGGAGGTTGGAGAGTCAGGTAAGGGGAGAATAGAAAGTATGGTATATGGAGACCAGAGAGTTAGGTAGGGTGAGAATAGATTCAAGCATGAGGAAGGCAGAGGGTCAAGTAGGGGGAAGGCAGAGGGTTGGGTAGGTAGAGCTCAAAAAGCCTGGTAAGGGAAAGGCAGTGTCTCAAGCAAAGCATTGGCAGATGGTCAGGTAGAGGAAAGGCAGGGGAGTGGTAGAAACAGGCAGATGTTTTGGTAAAGGGAGATCAGAGGGTCAGGTAGGGGGATGGCAGAATTTCTGGGGATTGGGGGTCAGGGGTCAGGTAAGGGGACAGCAGAGGGTCAGGTATGGAGAGGTTAGAGAGTCAGGAAAGGGGAGAATGGTGGGACTCCTGCTTGGAGATCTGAAGGTATGTTAGGGGGGAGGCAAGAGGGTCAGTTAAGGGGAAGGGTGGGATCAGGTATGGGGAGGGCAATGGGTAAGGTAGTGTGAGGGCAGAGGGCCAGTTATGGATAGGACAGAAGTCAGGTAAGGGTTGTGCAGAGGGTCAAGTAGGGGGAGGGTAAAGGTTCAATTAAGGGGTTGGTAGAAGGTCAGTTCAGGGGAAAAGAGAGGGTCAGGTTGGGGGAGATCCAAGTGTCTGGTAGGTGGACTACAGAGAGCTTAAGGTCAGTATTGGGAATTTAAGCATGTCACCTTGGAGGACTGGGCAGCTGTTGCACAAGAGGGCCTTAGGAGAGCCAGGAAACAGGGGACAAGTGTACTGCACTATCTAGAGGGAATAGGCTTGCCTGGTGACAAAGAGTGATTGGAAACATAGAAGCAGCCAGTTTGGGCCATGGAGGGATGGCAGAAGGAAGTGAAAATTAGGAAACCTGGATAGCACCAGGAGTTCCTGGGTGGGCAGCCCAAACGAAAGTCAAGAGGAATTCCAAGGTTTCTGGAGCTGGGGTAGGTGGTGGGGAGGCCATCAGGGGCCTGATAAATGGGACTTGCAGGCCTGGGCAAGGTTCTTGGACTTCATCTCAAGGGCACTGGGAAGCCATGAAAGTCCTTGAGTGTGGAGATCATAAAATGATATTTATGTATTTACAAAATTGTTCTAGCCTCAGAGTGGACATGAGATGTAGGAGCCCAAGAATAAAACAAAAATTCCAGTTAGGAATCTGGTGCAGAAGCCCACGCAAGGATTATGATGCCCCAGACTTGTCCAGGAAAGTAAGGAAACCATAATCAAATGGGGTTAAAGAGTTGTCCAAGATTTAGAACCACAAAATCATTGACTCATTGAAAAATTGAAAGAGGAAGTGTGGAGGATAAGGACCATGTCCCATGAGGATGGGGGCACCATCTACCCAGAAAAGAGCCAGAAGGAAGGTTCTGGGGGAAGACTTGTAAATATTCAGTAGATAATTCAATATCTGGACCTAGAGATCCAGAGAGAAATCTGATCTAAAATAGAAATACAGAAGGTAGTAAAAGTCAGGAACATGAGAGAGGTTGCCTAGAGAGAGGGAAGGGCAGTAAGAGAGGAAGGCCTCATCAGAACCTGTAAAAATTCCTAAGGAAAGGAGGTGAAAGAACATGGAGGACCCCAGGAGAGGTCCCAAGAGGGCCCAGAAAAATGGGGAGCTCACATGTCCCTCTTCCTGGATCCCTCCCTCCAGGGGACTCACACTTCCCTCTGCCTTGATCCCCTCCATCCAGTATATCACAAGACCCTCTGCCAGAACCCTTCCTTCCAGGGAGCAAATTTATCCCTCTGCCTGGACTCCCTTGACCCAGGGGGCTCATATGTTCCTCTGCCAGAACCTTCTAGGAATGCACAGAAGACTAGTAACCTGTGAAGTAAGCCTAGCCCTCAGGGTCTGTTGAGTTGGCGGAGGCCTCACAGAGGAAGGAGTCAACAAAAGCTTCCATAGTCTGCCAGTATAGTGACCCTGAGAGCCTACACCCTGTCTGGGGTGGGGGGCTTGAACCAGAAGACCCAGCCTTCCTATGGACCCAGGAAAACTTGGAATCCTAAAAATGGAACAGAAAAGTGCATGTTTTGAATTTTGATTCATAAAATTCCAGAAAAATGTCACCAACATATGCCTGTGAGAATTGGAAACAACAAACTAATCTTTCCCAAAGGAAGATAGCATCAGAGTAAGTGCCAGTCATTCCTTCATATATTTCCTGAATGCACTTTTTCACCTTTTCAGCCTCCATCAGAAACAGCAGAAAACTCTGGGGTACAAATGGACCCAAATGCAAGGATTGCTTTTCTGGGCTTTCCTGTTTCTTGACTCTCAGCCTTGCAGCACTCACTGTCTTACTAGCTCTCAGTGCCTTCAGACAAATGGGGTTTGGTTGTTGTTATTCATATCTGCTAGGTTTCTCAGATGGAGTGTTAACCTGAATGATTCACTGAAAGCAGAACCCCAGAGTTTCTCTTTAAATGTTTTTACCATTCGCTTGAAATTCCAATTTTAATGTCAAAGTAAAGCAGAAGGTGATCAGGGCCTGTGGCTGTGGGTGGAAGAAACATTGGGGGTTTCTTGGGTTCTGGTGGTGTCTGTTTCTTGAATGGGGGGGGTGTTCAGTTCCTAAAAATTCATCAAATTTTATACTTAACGATGAGGGCACTTTCCATATATATGTTATGCTTCAATAAATGTCTACACAAGGAAAAATAATCTATTCCCTTTAAAGTCTAGGTAGTGGGTGAATGCAGAAATGGGTGAAAATTAATGTACCAAGAAATGAGTAAGGTCATAGCTAGAGATGGTCCAGCCACATCTTCAAGAGATGAATTTTTCAGTTGATAGGCAGGGCTGTCTGGAACAGAGGGAAAGCTTGTTTTCTGGGAGTGATCTGGTTCATGTGGGTATTTAATGTCTTAACTATGTGATAAAAATAAGCAGATTTCAAAGTGTGCTCTGGTGAAACTGCAGACCTGACAGGACTGAGCAGGGCAGCCAGATCTTTGCAGGAAAATGTCACAAGGAGCAGGAAATTAGGCAGCTGCCTTGGCAGGGAAAGTCACAACATGCCTCATTCCCTTCACCACCTCCAAGTCAAATTTTTAATTGAGGAAGCTCCAGCTCAGGAGACACACCAGTAACTCTCTCTCCTTGACTCTTGTCTCCAGCTGCAGGTGTCCCAGCCCTCAGGAAACCTAATTGCTTGTTGAAATTAATTGACTCCTCTGACTGAGGCCCTTAGTGAATTTGAGAGCATTATTAATTGGCCTCACAAATTTCTACACCGGACCGGAGCTGGGCCAACAGAGATAGTCCTCCCAGGCCTCTGGACCCACTCTCTGCTCCAGGTCTCACTGTTGGCTAATAAGCCAGAATCACCTAACTTTCTAATGGACCACGAAGCTGGCCATGAGGCCTCCTCAGGCTCTGCTGCTCAGCCTCCCCAAAGCCCACCCATTTTCTTTTTAATGATAACCTGGAGAAACATCAGCCTCCCAGTTCTAAAATCTTCTCCCATAAAAGTTGGCTAGAATCTTTGTAAAATACACATTTGATTAGGTATCAAGTGGTTTGTGAACTTATGCCCAATTGCCTGCAGAACACAAACTTTTCCTCAGAAACAGAGCTCAGAATGAAAGTACCTCCATGTGCCATACGGCCGGCTGCCCAGGAGAGCAGGTGACAGAAAATGCAAGGAAAAATCATGCCAGGTGTTGTTCCGTTGGCAGCTGAAATGTGTTGAGGAAAAGCCCAAAGTACAGGCACCTTTGCAATCATGGGCCTTGCCCTTGGCCTCAGTGTCTGTATTAGCCAAAGTGGTGCTGATCTAAAATACCAGAAATCTGTTGGCTTTTATAAAGGGAATTTATTTGTGGTAGAAGCTTACAGTAAGCATGAATTACTTCCCTCACCAAAATCTGTTGCCACATGTTGGAGCAAGATGGCTGCAAATGTCTGCAAGGGTTCAGGTTCAGAGTTCAGGCTTTCTGGTTTCCTCTTTTCCTGGGGCTCATTTCACTCCAGGTTCAGATGCTCTGGTCTCTCGCCAAGGCCAGCTGTAACTATCAGGCAAATGACTCATCTTTCTTCCAAGGTCTCTTGTGTGTCTAATGGAGCCCTCTCTATTCCTCAGGTATCTACTTCTCTGTCTATTTACTTCCTGGAGCTCCAGCATTAAAACTCTACACTCTGTCCTCTGCCATGCCTTTTCTCTGTGAGTCCCCACACACCAAGGGGGTGGGGACTCATCATCCTACTGATGTGGCCAAATCAAAGCCCTAGTCATAATTTAATCAAGTAAAAGTGAAACCTCTGAATTCAATAAAATCTAAGGGCATCACTCACCCAGAGGAACAGACAAGTTTACAAAACTAATCAGTATTTCTTTTGGGAATTCATCAATGATATCAAACTGACAGTGTCTTATAGGTGAACATCATCCTAATCACTGCCAAGACTTCATGCCAAGTCAGTCAGAAAAGGCAGAAGTATTAAGCAAGAGACCCAGGCATGCTAAGGACTGTTTTTGCCCAGGGAAGAAGCAGCTGCCACAGGGGAACGAGAGGGCATGCCATCAGCATGTGGGCTGCAGCTCAGGCCCTACTGGATGAACTTCAGGACCTGAGAACTCAGTGGCTTTCATTTTCCAGATGCTTCCAGGCAACTCAGGAAGCAGCCCTCACCAATAGGACAAAAAGGCTGTTCAGTGAGGACACAGCCCCCACACCCTGTCATTCATTGCTGAGTGAGGTCCCTTCCAGGAATTCAAATACCCATTGCCCTCCTCCCCACCCCAACCCTCTTGTCTCCCAACAGCTCCTCCAATGTCCATGTTCATACCTGAAATTTCCCCCAATGCAGGGGTCAGGCAGTTCTGTGTGTGGACTAATTTTGGAACCTTATCAAATAGTCCAACCACAAAGACAATCATGAGATGCCAGAAATGTGAATGATGAGACTATGAAAGCCAAATCAGAGTACACTTTGTAAATGACAGCTTTTTATGTGAGACACCAAAGTTTTTGCTTCAGCAAAGGAAGCCAGAGAGATAGAAGCTTTGGGGTGTAGAAAGGGCAAATGATTTTTACAGACAGAAAGGAAGTTAGCTTGACTCCTACTAATTGGGCAAGGATTTGTTCTATAGATGCATGTTTACATGTTTAAGGCAGGTGGACTTTGGTAGTATTGGGTTAAAGGTAATGAAGTAGGGGCTTGATTGGCTGTGGGTTGCCTACCTTCCTGGGGATTCAAATTTCAAAAGATAAAGAGGTTTTTGCTTGTATGTTTTGGATCTGAGAGGCCCAAAGTGCTTTGTCTATACAATTTTTTCAAAGCTCCCGGGGATGAGCCTCCCTAGCAAAGATGGATTAATACCAAGTGCCAACTGGCAATACGACTGGAAAAAAGACCTTGAATAAAAGGGGGAAAAGGTAAAGACAAATGAGTTCATGGGGTTAAGAGATTTCAAAGAGAGTCAGGAGGTCATCCTAGAGGCAACATTTATGCACACCTCAGCAGGATCTCATAGATCACCAAAGTGGATATCACCCCACAAAGAGGGGCTCCTGAGGGCTCTGGGAGACACCCAGGTCCTATATAAGTGTGGTTAGCTCCAGAGATTGATGCCTAATTAGTGGGCTCTACTTTGGAATCTGTGCTCCTGAGAGTGACAGTTGGACTCAAATAAGTCCTCCCTGCACATGGTCCATCAGTCCCTTCTATTCAAACCTATTTGTGATGCTGGAGTTTGTAGGTGTACTTCCAGAGACTAGAGCATCTGGCCTCCCATGTGCCAGCTGTGCCTGGAATCTCGGTGGAGCTGCAACTCCTACTCTACAGCTCAATGGACTCACCCAAGTCACCTGGTGAGGAGACGATGATGGACAACGGCCATCCCAGGGATTGGAGAGAGTCTGCAGCTGCAGACAGGATAATCCCATCCATGGTATCCATGGGATATAAGCTCACTCTTACATGGAGGTGGAGTGGATATCACCATCCCAGACTCCTCAGGATTGGGGGAAGAGCTATGTACTAGACTGGACTTAATGGTATTCTGTTGTAGACATATTGTGATTCAAGCAATTGAAGAAATTATAACAGTGAGGTGGAGCCAGTGGCCAATAGATGCTTTCAGGGCAGGACAGGAAAAAGCAGTTGTAATACAGGGGCTTTTTCAGGACTTGGGAATTATCCTGAGTGGCATTACAATGACAGATATAAGCCATTTTACATCAGCATATATCATGCAGAACTGTGTGGAAGAGAGTGTGGTCTATAATGTGAACTATGGTCCATGCTTAGTGGCAAAGCCCCAGAATGTGTATATACATTGCAGGTGATGTGCCACACTAATGAAAGACGTTTATGTGGGATGTTATGGGAGGTGTGGAAGGAGGGGAACATGGGAATCCCTATAACTTTTGTGTAACATTTATGTAATCTAAGCATCTTTTAAAATATATCTATATAAATGAATTAAAAAAATAAATAATTTAAAAGAGGAAAATATTTTTATCAAAACTGAGGGATAATTGTTAATTTTAGGTGTATTAATCTTGAGGTTATGTTTTTTAAAGTGTCTTTGTTTGTTAATGAGGGTAAAGGAAGATGGAATGCCCTTTCCATGAGGCCCAGGAATGAGGATGGGTGGGTCTGGCTAGTCACCTGACCCTCATAAACAAGGAGTTTGGTTTTAAGCATCCAAGGTACACCTGTGATAATAATCAGAAGGTCTGGTCATTGTTAACTAGTCCCACTGTTTGTAACTTTATAAAAGCTGACTCTGTTAGGCAGTGCAGAGAAGTCCTACCACCCCCCACTGGATGGTCAGTGACTGGTTGGGTTCTGTAAGTTATAATGTCAGAGCTTTCATATACCACTGGGCTCTGTGTATGAGTAAGTAAGAAGGGCATGGCCATCACTGGGCTCCTGTGAGGTTTCGCTGGAATATCAAATTAGTTGACTGGCTTGACCACCTGTGTTACAATTGGCATAGTCAACATGCTAGGGTCTCTACCTTTGTTCCATTAATACCCTTATTTATGGATATAATCAGAGTGGTATTGAAATTTCTTTAAAATAAACTGGGAGGGGAGAAGAAAGGTAGGAGGAACAGATGAATATATATTGGACATTTATTATAACTTATTCAAGTAAAGATGTTTGTTACACTATTCACTCTGCTTTTGTATGTTTCAAAATTTCCAAAAAAAATTTTTTTACACAAAACTCTTATCTCCTGCCTAGACCTGCCTATCATGGTTACCTGCATGAGCCTTCAGCAGGATTGACCTTTAGTCCCCCTTGCCCACCCTGTCTACCCAGGTCCAAGGCTGCCTGTTAAATGTGTCCAAGACAGGGCCTCACAAGGGGGTAAGTGAAAAAACGCACCAGGAGAAGTATAATCGTCCATACTGGGCTCCAGCCATGCAGCAGAAAGAGTCTCTCCTTCTGGCTGACCCACTGGTTTTTATTAACACGGATGATCTCATCTTTTGGCATGCAACAGTGAGGATAACATATTGATACAATAGTGAGTATAACATGTTGATCAGATTATAGAACATACTATGTTATTCCTCACACATCCTTGGCCTGAAGATTTCTTAGAGAACATTTGCTGCAAGCTAATTCTACCAGCTACTTTTGTTCACAGGCCCAAAGTTAAAGTGGGGACTAAAGCCACACCCCTGGCACCAGCCTCCACCTGGCTGCAACTGGCTGGTCCTAAGGCCATCACCAGTATTAGCCATCCTCACACTCCACCCCTGAGGGTGATGGCCTTGGAAACAGGAGGGGTACACTGTAGCCATATACCACAACAGCAATATATGTAGCAACAAACAAGAAGTATACATCTCATCCTGATGAGGTGCCCCTTAGTTCCCATTTCCAGGTTCTTAAAAATTTTCACCAGCCCCATACTGGGTCAGCTTATAATTGTTGAATCTGTTGAACTTCATGGCTCATGTTCTTCAAAGTGGCTTGTATATGGTAGATCATTCTACCAATAGGAGTCATTTATAACATTCTGAGTAATATTACACATACATATGGGGATCTCCCAAAATAACTGGCAGGGGTCCCCCTTTTGCTCAATACATTTAGGTGTGAGGCTATGAAACTCTACATGCTCAGCTGGAAGCCAGCCCCATCAGTTATATAAAGCATAGCTTAACAATGGCCTGACTGGGTCCATATCCTGGTGCAGCAAGCATTCCACATGGCAATGAATGGCTTCCCACTCTGGGGTCATTTGGTCAGCCATCTCCAGTCAGTTTCAATTGTCCCATGTGGCAGGGGAGATGCTCCATGTGAGGCCTCCCACTGTACTGGCTGGGAGTTCCATACATACCCAAAAATGAGACACATTGTACACTTGAGAATATGTATGGGCCCAAGCAAGCAAGCTGTTGGCATGTATCCTAAGGATGATAAGACAAATGAGAGTGACTAAAATGTGTAACTTGTGTCCATCCAAGAGGACACATCCTAATTGCTCATCCTGTGACAGCAATGTTCTGCTCTGTGTTGTATGGCCAGGCTGAGTGTACCACACATGGGGCCCATCCACTAATGGCTGTGGTGTCACAATTTCAACCTGTATCAAAATGGGGGAACTCATTATGGACCAGAGAGCTGATATAAAAGTCCCCTTCAGAATTGTTGCTGCTGTTGATGGCACTGTCACTTTTACCTACAATGGCTAAACATTGGTTATTGAAGGTGTTATTGACAATTTTTTTGTAATCCTGCACCAATAAGAGTGAGTCACTTTACATGGGGTGCCTTCAAGGTCCAAGGTCATACCATAGTTTTAGTTTCTCTACCATAGAGCACAGTTACACAATATGTCCCTGGGGTCCCATCTGGGGCTTCAGCAAGGGGTCTTTTGTTGCAATTTGAAACTGAATCAGAGCCACTGTTGTATGCAATAGAGCTTCTATGGGTATTACACCACCCTGTAGGGGACACTCATTCAATTGTTGGACCAAGGTCCACAGCGTCTTGCGCCACTTGTGCAGAAACAGCCCAACTATCAGTACAAAGAGTTAAAGGGCTTTCTTTTTTTCCTACAATGAATCACACAGCCTGCAATTCAGCCCACTTCTTACTTTGACTAAAGCCCATTTCGCACCATATGGTGTTAGCCCTAGGCTGGATGGCCACAGCCATCCACCGAGCAGACCGGCCTCAACTGGCCTGGTCTGCACACCACACAGACTCTGGGACTGCCCACACTCAGCTCCAAAGGAAGACTGTGTGTCCCAAATGGGGGTCATCCCTGCCCCAGTGCTCAAAGCTGCATATGTCAGGGGTCACAAAACATGCTGCAGTTCTCTACTTATAGGACTGGAAGCAAAATCATCTCACTGCTCCAAATACACACCCCACTCAGCAAGGGCCACTGCCTGAGCACCCCTCCACAAGGCCTGATCACCCAGCTTTTGATGGGGTAGGTGGTGAATATTTTCACTGGGGCCTCTGAAGTTATAGTTTCAGTACTCTGAGCCACTACGGTGCTCTATGCTGCTGGTACTCCGCGCTACCCATGCAGCTCACGGTGCTCTATGCTGCAACTGGATCGCTTGCTTCAGCATTTTCTGTGTGGTGTCCTGCAGCAAGGACAGGAATACTGATCCTACCCAGGCAGCTGCTGCATGCAGTTTCATATCACTCAAATGGGGCTCAGCTGGAAGCAGAGGACCCTGTATAGTCATTGGGGTGTTATCTGGAATCTCTGCAGGACAGGCACACCAGCTGGACAGCCACTCTGCCACCCCAGCCCCAATTCAGGTAGGTGTCCACCCAGGGTCCATACCCCCGACCTCCTTCTCAGCAGGTACAGTGGGTATTCAGGGCAACATCCTGTCAACTATGACAATTGTTAACTGTGTCTAAGACAGGGCTCATGAGGGGCGTAAGCAAAAAACACACAAGGAGGGGAGTTATAATGGTCCACACTGGGATGCAGCCATGCAGCAGAAAAATCATCAGCCTTCTGGCTGACCCATTAGTTATTAGCATGGATGAGCTCATCTTTTGGCATGCAACAGTAGGCATAACATTTGGATACAATAGTGAGAATAGAATGTTGATCAGATTATATAACATACTATGTTATTCCTCATATATTCTCGGTCTCAGGATTGTTTAGAGAACTTTTGCTGCAAGCTAGTTCTATCAGCTACTTTTGGACACAGATCCAAGGATAAAGTGGGGACTGAGGCCACCCCCTGACACTAGCCACTGGCTGGCTGCAACCAGCTGGGGCTGAAGCCATCACCAGAATTAACTATCCCCACACTGCCTAAGCCTAAGGTGGAGCAAATGCAGATCCCCAAAGTCTCAACACCAGGTGCCCTCTCAGCCCAGCTGAGGCCTGGGTTGATTTTTCGCAGGCTTTGGAGATCCCAAGAAGCTGGGATGGCCAATTACCTGGCATTCTGGGTCTCCTATTCCACCTCTTCCCAGCAGTTTCCCATTCTTTTATTCTTATACTTGAGTTACAAGTTTGATATTTTCCCTTGGGCTAGAAAATTACAGAGAGAAGGGGAAGCTCAGAGAGGGCACCTGGAAATTTTTCTACCTAAAGAAGAGTAACAATTATTAAAACATAACTTACACTGATAGAGATGTTTAGTAGAAAACTATAATAATGTAGAAAACAGTACAAATGAGCTGCAATTTCATATCAAGAGACACATTACATAAAGAGTGGCTATTCTATTGACATCCAGCTTTTCAGGTATCAGATACATCATTTATTATTCTAATGGGAAAAAATAGAACTATCTCTGGGACGGAAGCTTATGAAAGATAACTCACCTAATAGAAAGAAGGGATATGAAAAAGAAATAATACCATGTCTAAACAATGAAACTAGGGCTTGAAGAGAAAGGAAAAAGGAAAAAATTCTCCTGAGGGCACTTTCAATGTAACAATCCACCAGACAGGATAATAATTATTATCAAAATTAGGCATCAAATTACAGAACACAAAGAAGCCATCACTTCTATCAAGGTGATCCCAATACAGAGATCTCAGGCTCAGACAAAAGAGGGCAAAACTAGGAAGGAAGAGAAATATTGGGAAGATTACCAAGGAAAATGTCAAGGAGATACAGAAGAGTGGCCAGTGATGGAAAGGTTATGTGTGGACAAGGAAGTAGGGTAAAGTTGTAAAGTTCCAAAGGCTATTTTTGTTCTTATTTTTGTTTTTTAATTAAGGATTCTGAGCTAATCTTGTGCTTGAAATCACGTGAATGGATAATTTGGTTGAAAGGTAAACCTTAAGCTACTCCACTGCTCCAGTCACCAGGTCAGTTTGGTCATAGCTTGGAAGACCCACAGTTGGATATGTACCCCCCTGGGGATGATTTGTCCTGTCCACAGGGGACTGGCCCTACTGGTTCGATGACACTGGAGATTTAAAAATGACATCTATGCCTCCCTAGGAAAATCACCTCCTTTAAGCCTGCTTGCACTCAAGGCCCTTCATGGTGTCCATGAAGCAGGAGTCACTTTCAGTAAACACAACAGGTCATTGACATGGAAGGAGTAAGGGCAGGGCTTCACAGGCAGACCCACAAATCCCTGGCCTTTTTTCTACATGGGGTGTGGGAGGTTGCATGGACAGGTCTGGCCCCCCAGGGCCCCTCAGGCAGCCTCTGGGTGCCATCTGGACAATAGACACCTTGGTGGCAGGGCATACTCCCACAGAATCATTGTAGGCATCAGCAGCACAGGGCAAGGGCTGTGTCTTTCACCTTGTCCAGAGTGATTCTCGGTAGCAAATGTGTGAAGTTTTGGGCAGGTGGCCCTCCAGCTCTCCCAGGTGCTGCCTCAGCAATTCTTGAAGAAATAAGGATTGACTCAGACTGACTGAATTTCTTGTCCTGGGTTAGAGAACCTGGCATTGGAAACCAGCTTCACTTTTGAGCATGTC
Source organism: Cabassous unicinctus (assembly GCA_029593785.1). Taxonomy (NCBI): domain Eukaryota; kingdom Metazoa; phylum Chordata; class Mammalia; order Cingulata; family Chlamyphoridae; genus Cabassous; species Cabassous unicinctus. Next base: position 15,249 of record JAQZBX010036817.1, read on the forward strand.
TGCATCTGGTTTACCAACTACTGGTGGCACCAAAAATTCCTCCCCCTGAGCCTGGAGCAGGCCGTGACAGGCTGTCAGGTGACCCCCACACTAATGCCCAGTGTGGGGACAGGCCTGCATGTTCAGGTGAGTGACCTGAGGGCATAGGCTTCTCATGGTTTGTGGGTGGGCTGCTGGCTTCTGAAAGGCTTCATGCTCATCCTGTGCCCCATTGACAGGGTCAGTTTTTCCCAGTTGCTCCTTTGTGGCTGAATATTGGCAAGGTGGGTCTGTGACAACCATTCTGTTTGAAAGTCATTGTGCATTCAGGTGCAGGAGACAGGGCCACGGTAAGGCTAGAGGGAGGCAGTCAGTGAACCAAGTGCCACAGTTGGAGAATGTCCTGAATTAATACTTTTTGATTTTTGGTTCAGACCAAGACAGACTGAGCAGTAAAGGTTAGTGGATTGAAGCAATGGTGATGCCCTCTCCTGAACAGCAGATGCTCTTAACTGCTCAGAATCCCTCACTAAGATGGGAGAAGGAGGCTGGGCATTAGAGCAGGACTGAGCCTCCCCTCCCTCCAACTCCACTGCACTTTCAGCAGCAAGTGAGGAAAATGACCAACCTCAGGCCCCAGAGGCCATCCAAGTTTTATGGGAGCCAGAGATCATGGCCCCAGAATTTCCTAGAGACAAGAGGCTTTCAAAGCTGCTAGATCCCAGGTACTGCCATTCCTATGGCCATCTGGAACACCTCATCTGTTCAGCTCCTGCTCTGAGAGCAAGGCTGGGAGAGGTGGTCCATGGCAGCTGAGAGCAGAGGCAGCTCTAACATGGGATGGAAGAAGCCCTTTATAGCCACAGGTGGGGGTGGCTTCCTACCGAGAATGGAAGAAGCAGACTTAGAAAAAAGAAAAGTGTGCAGTGTTTACATATTTATAATATTTTGTATTTTAAAACGTCATTGAATTTATTCATCAATTATAACAGATGTACCACACTAATGTAAGTTGCTATAAATAGGGGAAGATGTGGGAGGGGGAAGTTTGAGATATATGGGAATCCCTTTTATTTTGTTGTTTGTTTGTTTGAAAGTGATATTTTAGTGGACATTCTGTATTTTACATGAAAACGTTACACAGGAAGCATAATGTTGTTTCCAAAGTTATATGAAGTTGACAATTTATTCTCAAATTCTATATTAATCTTTAATTTATATTCTATTGTACATTTTAAAATCTTGATCTTAAATTATGCTACAGTAGATTTTATATCAATTCCTTCTTTGCACAAATGATAATTTTTATACTAATTTAGATTTTATTTTATTTTTTAAAATATACTTAGATTATATAAATGTTACACAAAAAATAGGGATTCCCATATGCCCTACCTAATATTTTTAATGTAACTTTTCTATAATCTAAAACCTCTTTAAAAATAAAGTTTATTATATTTTTAAAATGTCATAGAGTCAATTTGACTAATGTTTTCTAAAGTTCCTCCTATGCCCTAGGTGCTTCTTCTACCACCACACCGGCATCCTCTACTCCTCCTTTGATGAGCTTGAAACTGATGGAATAAAGAAGGGGCTGGTGGCTCATGTGGCTGGCCAGCATGAGGGCTGGGACCCAAGCTGGGGCTGAGACCCCTGTCCAGGTCTACCCATGACCCTATTTCACATCTGTTCCTCCTTAGCCTTTAAAGTTCTGACACTAGCATCTCTCATGGATTCCTGGCTGATTGAATCCCAGGTCCAGCCTCACCTTGCTGTCTGACCTTGGCCAGGTTCACCTAACAGCACTGTGCCTCTGTTTTACCACCTGTGAAATGGGGCTAATGTTAGGACCTGCCATGTGGACTTGCTGTAGAAATTATTTGGGGTTAACCAAAGTCTTGGAGCCTAGTCTGAGAGACAGTGAATGTTTCATGATTATTGATTCTGTAAATTATTAGTTACTTGCTTCCTGATACTCCTTTAATGCATCATGATTTGTTTACTCCACTTTTAGGCTCTTGCTAATCCTTTTCAGTTTTCAGTATTGTAAAGGTGTTCCATTTACCATCATTGTAAATACAGTTGCTAATGTGTTTCAAGTTTCCAGTAATTTTATCAAGTGTCTCTGGGACCAGGCCCTCAGAGTCCAGTCCCTAGTTTTCCCCTCTCACAGGCCTCAGGATGACTGCCAAGCACAGAGTGACTCATGATATTTGGGCCTCACAGACAGTCAGGGGCTGGGCCCAGATGTGAACCCAGATTCCCAAACATGGCTGGAGTCTCTTCCCAGGTGCCAGCTGGTGGGAGCCTTTAAACACCAAGGGATGGTGTTTGCTTGTCCCCTGGGTCTCTGCAGGGCACTGAGATGTAGGTAGAGGGACCAGGCTGCCATGTGCTCCCTGGTCTCCTGTCTGCCCTGGGCCTGGCCTCTGCTTTCTGGCTGCCAGCAGCAAACTGATTGACACTTGCTGGCTGCCTCCGGATCCTGGATGATGTCCCTCACACTGGCATCCTTCATGGAAGTTTATTTCCAGATGGGCAGATGGACAATGGTCAGGAGAAGGACTTCACAACGCCATTTGAATGCCACTGTAGATGTGCCCCTCGCCACCTGGATGATCCCCGATCCACAAGTGGGTCTGCTCCAGGAAAGATGATTAATTTCTACACAAGATTCCGTGACCTTCTAATACCTTTTCTGAGGGGCCAGGATGGTGGGAAGGGTCAGGATATTCACTTACACCCTGTGTCTTCCAGTTAGACCCAGAACCTGTGCCACTGGAACAAAGAATTTTCCCACAATTATTTCCAATTACATTTAGTTTATATTGCACAATAAACTATGCACATGGCTAAAGAGGAAGAGTATAGAAAGTGTTAAAATGAAAGAGCTGTTGCTCCCCCTCAAGTGCTCCCCCTCCAGATCTCCCCCTCCAGTGTTACCTGTTAACATCTGGACAGAATAAGATTAAGCTTCTTAGATTCCCCAGCTATAATCCTTCTTCATCCCATGGGAGCAATATAATTATGATAGCTTTTTACAATTTACTTTTGAAGTGCTGAATGTCTTAAAATATAGCAGAACATTTCAGCTTCCCAAATTATGAGGAGGAGACTGACACTGTCAGCTCATCTAAATTCCCTAGTATTCCATGGTTTTACAAATAGATAGATAGATATATAGATAGATAGATAGATAGATAGATAGATAGATAGATAGAGAGGTAGGTAGATAGATAGATAATCTTTTCTCTTTAATATTTTGCTTTCCTGGGATTTCTAATTGCTTTTCTTTACTTTTACATTACCTACTTTTATCTCATTCTTAATTTCTTCCAGTGTTTTGAGATTTCCATCTGAAGACCTTACTGCTGGGCACCATCCTTCTTCCTATTTCCATTTGGGATGAAGTCTTCCTAGGCCTGGGGTGTAGCCTCCTTACTAAGAGTTCCTAAATTGCCTCTCTGGGCTTGTTCTACTGCTTCCCTTCTAAATTCCATCTTGTTCTATCTCAAGAATACCTTATCTTATTAGAGAATATCTTAAAAGAATGTTGCAAGATAAGGTACCTGGGAGATAAAGATCTGAGTTGTTATGTGTCCTCACAGTTAATTGACAATTTGGTAGGAACAGAATTCAGAGTTGAAATACTCTTCCCTTCATCAACTTGAAGGTATTGTAACATTATTTTATAGCATCCATGTTGTTGCTGCTGGGTCCAATATCTTTCTGGTGTTTATTCCTTCACAACTAACTTATTTTTCTTTCAGAGAGCTTTAAGGTTCTTTTTTATATTTAAACTTTGTTTTAGTTTGCCAAAGGGCTGTGGATGTAAAGTACCAGAAATGGGTTAGGTTTTATAATGGGAAATTTATTTTGGTAAATGGTTGCAATTCTGAGTCCAAGAAAGAGGTGCTTTCTCACCAAAGTCAGCTATTATTGTTCCTGTTGACTGGCCACGTGGTGAATCAAAATGGCCACTAATCTCTGCTGAGGTATCTGCCTTCCCCTGGACCTCTCTGTTTTCCTGCAGTCCTCTCTCATACATGGCCAAATCAAATATTGGAGAGCTCTCTTTTCCTGTTTGTGTCTCTGTTTATACCAGACCCAGCAAGAGAGTGGAGACTCAATCTGAATCATGCCTCACTAATTTAGTCCAATTTAAAGGGTCTCACACCCACAGGAGTGGATTAGTAGAGAAACATAATCTTTCTCTTTTTGGGATTCATAAAAATTTCAAACTGACACAATCTTGGTCTTCTGAAATTTCACAATAATGTTCCAGGTTGTGGATTTTTTAATTCACTTGCTGTTAAGCCCTTTGGTTTAAAGGAGAAAGTCATCTTTAAGCTCTAAACATTTCTCAAACTGTTTATTGATATATTTTTTGATAAATTCCTCCTTCTACATTGCGTGAACTCTCTTTAGAACATCAATTTTATTTGCATATTGAAACCCCTTGATCAATCTCCTGAATAGGTTAACCTTTTTTAAATACTTCCTCCTCATTTTAATATTTTACATGTACTTATCATTTCTTTTTCTTTGTGATTTTTGGATTTTTCTCAAACTATGCCATTCAACAATCCCATTGCATTATTTATTTTGACAGTTACATTATAAATTCCAAAAACTTTTTTGATCTCTGAATTTTGGGAATGAATCATGTTCCTCACAAAAGGAATGTTCAGGTCCTAAACCCTGTCTTGTGGGTGTGAATCCATTTGTATATAGATATTTTGAAGATGTTATTAATTAAGGTGTGCACAAATGGAATGAGGGTGGGCCTTAATCCAATATGACTGAAATTCTTATGAACAATGGAAAAGGGAGACTGAAAGGTAAGCCACTGGCAGCCACCAGAAGCTGGAAGTTAATAGAATCCAGAAAAGAAAGGAGAGGATTCTGCCTTGTGCATGCCAAGTGAAAGAAAAGCCAAGGAACCCAAAGTTTGCTGAGAAACACAAAGATACCAACCCTGGCAGGGAGTGAGTCTTTTAGCCACTGAAACAGGGAGCCAATAAATTCCTATCATTAAGATCACCCACTGTAGGGTACTTGTTTTAAGAGCCTGGAAACTAATATATTATCTCCTTATGGATACAATATCTTATATTTCTCTGAGAATACTAATTAGACTTTTTTAAAAATGTTATTCACTGGCTGAAGGGGTCCTGTTGAAACTGAGTTCCAGCTCTGCCTTGTACAGAGAAGGACATGAGGCCAGAATGAGGAAGGAGCTGCAGCCTTGCTCCTCTGGAAGTAATGTTCAGTCTTTTATTGTTGGTCTTTCAACTGTCCACTTTCTTTCACAGTTGTATATTCACATTGTCCTGTACATATTTATCAGCAAGACTGACTTAGTGCATGTGCCTGTGAATGGGAACAGTCAGTGTGGACTTCAGACTGGATTCTGGGGAGCTGGTCTTCACATGGGGGACCAGCAAACATGAGGAGGGCTTTTTTCTGGTAATCTGCTAACTTCCTTGTTCTTCCAAGGTTGTTCTGTTCAAGTTATTAGAATTTTCTTCCCAGGGATTCCTGATGAGTCTCCAGGCATGGGGATGTATCTGAATGCTTGGACGTTTTTTTTTTTTCCTGGCTTCCAAATACCAAGTAATAGAGTGGCTTAAACAATGTGAATTTATTGGCTTGTGTTACTTTTCTAGTAATCCAAACTCAAGGAGTAATCATGATGATGCTTTCTCGCAGAAGACTGTGTCATTCTAGAGCTGTCTGCCAGGGATTCTTGGCCCTTGGCTGGTCAGTCACATGGTATATTAGCCCAGCTTTTCTAGGGAAACAGAATCAACAGGAGATATCTGTAAATAGTATGAGATTTTCTAAAATTATCTCATGTGACCACGGGGATGCACAAGTCCAGATTCCAGGTTGCAAACCAGGGTCTTCAAGGGAAGTCTGATGAAGGTCTTTTATGAGTTCCAGGGAGATGATGGCTGTCCAAAGACAAGCTGGAAAATTCTCTTTGAATTCTGAAATTACTTCCCCTTTTAAAGCATTCAACTGATTGTATAAAACGTCACTCATTGCTGATGGCAATCTCCCTGCTTGATGATAGATGTAATCAGCCAACTATGCAGTAAACTCACAGATGACTAAAGTTCATAAATATCCTTGTATAACAATTAACCCAGTGTTTGCTTGACCAAACAACAGGGCACTATTACCTGGGTGAGTTGACACATTTGCCTAACCATCACAATATATTTTGTATTCATTCTCAAAGATTAATAACACTGGGAAAGTAGAGGTTCTTTGAACCAAGATTCTGTAGGGCTTGATTTGAACTTACTTACTGCCAAATTTGGCCAAATCAAAAAACATCTATGTGCCATATTTTGCACTGATATTATCAAAAGGAGAAAAATATTTATCAATATTTCTTAAATATGAGATAGAGTTGCCATATGAAAGATAATTGATTAGTGGGTAAAATACAAGGGCTTTTATTATTTAGAGCATTAAAAATTTATAACAAAAGTGATACAACTATTTCAAGATTTTTTATAGCTTGGTATCAGTGGTGATTTCTTCTGAATCTTCTTGAAAAATAAATACACAGAGAAGACACTATGTTATTTAGGGAAATATAAATCACAACAGATCTTCCCAAACTGTAAAAATTATATCATACCATTATAACACAAGCACTGAACTGAGTAGAAGTATATTCAATTTCCATTCAAAGCTGCCCAAATTACCTTCATACACAACCTGTCCAAAAATATTTCATGAATAATCCTAGGTAAAGTTTTCACTAACATCGAACAGCAGCATTTCAAACAGAGAAGGTTCTTCTTCTTTCAGAGATTTTGCTTCTTTTGTGCTTCTGTTCTTATTAACTAAATGCTTATTCTTCATTTTTAACTCATAGCCTATCATGCTTACATTGCTAAGACTTTCCTAATGAAAGCAAGCCCAAGGAACCCTTTAGTTGCCTTTCTAACTGGCAGTATGAATTAGAAAAATAAATAATATGATGAATCATTGATCCTATTGTGCAATTGGCCTAAGATTTTATTAGATTTTTTTATTACATCACCAAAGAATGTATATTTTTCTCTGGCAAGATAGTGTCTATTAAGAATGCAATGCACAAGGTAAAATGCTGTAACATTATTTAATAAAACCATGGGATCATGATATGATGTAATAAAAAAAGTTACACTATTCACATAGGTGTAAATACAATATCAAAAAGCACAAAATATTCTAAAAAGTGTGTGAAATTATCACTAGAATCAGATAGGAGCAGTTGTTTTTCTGCCTTTTTGAAGATTTAGTGATCCTATAATGACTTAAAGAGTACTTTGAAAAAAATCGCATAGAGTTCAAACCCAATTTTGTTTTATCCATATGCATACATATATGTTAGATAATGGGATAGAATAACTTATATGTATTTTTAAAATGGAGATTTAAAAAAATAATCCAAAATAGAAAGACATAGTTGATTTTTCTTTTTCATTTGGGAGCATGGTGCAGAATCCATGGGAGCAAATGTGCTTCTGGGATGAGGGTAAGGCTAGAAAATTACAGAGAGAAGAGGAAGCTCAGAGAGGGCACCTGGAAATTTTTCTACCTAAAGAAGAGTAACAATTATTAAAACATAACTTACACTGATTGAGAAGTTTAGTAGAAAAGTGTAATATTGTAGAAAACAGATTTGTCAGTACTATACAGAAGTGCCTTGACTAAAAAAAGTAAAACAAAATCCTAAAGTTGTTTTCAAGTTAATTCTTTGGAGGCAAATCAAATCTCATATGCTAGGTTGTGTCACTGACTTGGATATTGTTTTATACTTGACTTGAATATTTTGATGCCTTTAAATTATGGAATAGAATATATAAAGAAAAGTGATAAAAAACAGTTATAATTGAAATGTCCCTGAATCAAGTAGAGCACAGTCTAATTTGGGGCCCACTTTATAGAACTTTCTGACTTTAATTCTTCACTTTCCCTAGAATTAGGTATTCCTCTGACTTTTACTGGCCATCTCTAATGAGGCAAGTTAGTTTCAGGAATGAGAAGATGTATCTAAAACCTGGCAGAAAACCAGTGAATACCAGTCTAAAACCATGGCAGTGAAACACATGGCCATGGAATTCCACCTGCAAATCCTGTGTGATAAAGATCCCCACCATAAAGCTACTGAAAGAACACACGGGGTAAGGCTACAGATATTCTCAAAGGGCCATATCATTGGGTGAAGAAATCAAAACAACAAACAGCTGGGACCCCTTCCCTGAATGTTAGCAAGTAGGAGGGATAATTAATCATTTAAAAAGGCAAGCACAGAGGAAAAATCATCCCTTTTTGTCCCTTCTTTACCTGGATCAGCCTGCAAGAATACCTGGGAACACATAATCTATCATTTTCTCATTTTCTCTCATTTCCTTAATAAACTACTGGCCTAACTAAAATGGCATGTTCTTAAATTCTTTTATGTTACATAGCCAAGGACCTAGAGGAAATCCAGCAACATTAGCTTGCCTGGTGACCTTAGACAGAATTTTCTCAGAGATGATCTTAGTGCCCATATCATTAGTTTGCTTTGAAGATTGAATGAGAACACTTGGTGTAGGAAATGAGTACAAGTGCTCAGTAATCATTTGCTATGGTTTGTTCTGCTCACACAGCACATCAGAAGATAGGTTTAACTTTGTACACATAGGTGAGGAAGAAAATGAGGAAAAAGAGAAGTATGGAAATAAGAATTAGAGATATTTAAGATAAACTCAAGTGGTGTTTTGTTTTCTTTTTTTTTTTTCAGATTATTCTGGTA
>JAQZBX010036818.1:0-24033 GCA_029593785.1 Cabassous unicinctus
ATTAAAAACTCACGGTTCTGGTTCTGTCGTCGCGATTTCTCTCTTTTGTCCCTCTCTCCTCTCGGTGGTATGCAGTCTTTCCCTGCTGTCCTAAACCCTAGAAGATCTATTTTGGGTCTGTTTCAGCCTGTTCTCTAGCTATTTTTCTGGAGAAGAGATTCCTGTGTGTTACTAGTCAGCCATCTTCCCGGAAGTCTCATTTTCTTCCTGAGCCTTCTCCCTTAGGTGTTTGGCTGGCGGGCAAGAGAACAACTGATCCCCATGCGAGGGCTGGTGGAAGGCTTGAGGACACCTGCACGGCGCCTCCGGGGGTGCTTCAGGGGCACTTCCACGGTGGTCAAGGTCAAGGACCCACGTCTCTGCCAAATCCCAGGGAGGCTGAGATTACAAATAGCCCTCGTGACCTTCCAGGGCCGCCCCAGGCTTTCCAGGGCCGCCCACCACGTGCCAGTTTCTGAGTTTTCCCAGACCGTCTCGGGAGGCGCAGGTGCTCATTTCCCTTGTAACCGCTATTTTGCTTCCTGGCTCTGTGAATTTTGTTTATTCTAAGTATTTCATATAAGAGAAATCATACTTTGTCCTTTTCGTCTGGCTGATTTCATTAAACACGATATCTTCAAAGTTCATCTACTTTGTAGCATGTATCAGAACTTCAATAATATTCCATTATATGGTTATACCACATTTTGTTTATCCATTTGTCTGGTGATGGACACCTGGATTGCTTCCAACTTCTGGCTGTTGTGATTACTGCGATAAATACTGGTGTACAAATATCTGTTCGAGTCCCTGTTTTCATTTTTTTTTTTTCGTTATATACCTAGGAGTGGAATTGCCAGGTCATATGGTAATTCTGTGTTTAATTTCCTGAGGAGGGAAATGGCTGTGGCTCAAGTGATTGGGCTCCTGTTTACCATATGGGAGGTCCAGGGTTCCATTCCCAGGGCCTCCTGGTGAAGGCAAGCCAGTCCCACAGCGCCATGGCCCTGCGGTGAGGTGAGCTGACAGCTTTGAGCTGGCACAGGAAGATTACGCAACAAAGGCAGACAAGCAGACACAGAAAAATGCAAAACAAATGGACACAGCAGAGCACAAGCAGCAAGGCGGTGGGGGAGGGGATACATTAAAAAAAAAAAAAAATTTCCTGAGGAACTGCCAAACTGTTTTCTATGGTGGCTGCATCTTACATCCCCACCAACAGTGTAGGAAGGTCCCTATTGTTCCTCATCCTCGCTAACATGTGTTATCTTCAGTTTTTTAAGTAGTAGCCGTTGTAGGGGTTTTGAAGTGGTATCTTCTTATAGTTTTAATTTGCATGTCTCTAACAGCTAATGAAGTTGAGCATCTTTTCATATACTTCTTGGCTATTTGAATACTATCTTTGGAGAAATGTCTATGCAAATCCTTGGCCCTTTTTTTTTTTTAAATAGGTTTGTCTTTTTGTTGTTGAGTTGTAATTCTTTATATATTCTGGATCTTAAGCCCTTATGAGATATATGATTTCCAAATATTTTCTCCCAATCTGTAAATTGTCTTTTCCCTTTCTTGCTAATGTCCTTTGGTGCACAAAAGTTTTTATTTTGATGAAGTCCTATATGTCTATTTTTTCTTGCTCACGATTTTGGTATAAAATAAAAAAAATCTATTGCTTTCTACAAGGTCCTGAAGATACGTCCCTATGTTTTCCTAGAAGAGTTTTATTGTATTAGCTCTTATATGTAGGTCTTTGATCGATTTTGAATTAATTTTTGTATAGAGTGAGAGGTAGGGGCCCACCTTCATTCTTTTGCATGTGGATTTCCAGTTGTTCCAGCATCATTTGTTGAAGAGACTATTCTTTCCTTAGTGATTGGACTTGGCACCCTTGTCTAAAGACAACTAGCTATAGATGTGTGGATTTAACTCTAGATTTTCAATTCTCTTCCATTGGTCTATATGTCTTCCTTATGCCAGTAGCACACGTTTTAATTGCTGTAGATTTGTACTAAGTTTTTTTTTTTTTTTTAAAGATTTATTTATTTACTTTATCCATTTTAAGCCCCCCTTCCCCATTTGCTGTTTTGTGTCCATTCGCTGGGCAATTCTCTGTGTCTGTTTCATCTCTTCTCATCCTCCTCCTCCAGTCTTCACCAGGATTCGATCCTGGAGACCTCCGATGTAAGAGAGAGGTGTTCTGCCATCTGCGCCACCTCGGCTCCTGGTTTTCGGAGCTTTCAGAGCATCTCGTCTTGTCTCTCTCCTTTTACGTCATCATCTTGCTGCATGGCTCCCGGGGCCTGGCGGCTCACCGGCACACAGAGCCTGGCAGCCCATGTGCCTTCTAAATATATATATATTTTTATTTTACCGGGAGGTCCCAGGGAGCAAACCCAGGTCCCTCCATATGGCAGACGGACGCCCAACCATTTGAGCCACATCCGCTCCCCTGTACTAAGTTTTGAAATCAGGAAGTGTGATCCTCCAACTTTGTTCTTTTTCAAAATTGTTTTGGCTATTTGAGACCCCTTGTAAATTCATATGAGTTTGAGGATCAGCTTTTCCATACCTGCAAAAAAAGGCTGCTGGAATTTTGATAGGGATTTTAGTGAATTTGTAGATTGCTTTAGGCAGAATTCAGGCAGAATTGATATCTTTAAAAAATTGTCTTCCAATCCATGAACATGGGATGTCTTTCCATTTATTTATTTATTTATTTTATTTCTTTCAGCAATATGTTGTAGTTTTCAGTGTACAAGTCTTTTGCCTCTTTGCTTAAATTTATCTTATTCTTTTAGGTGCTATTGTAAATGGGATTGTTTTCTTGATTTCCATTTCAGATTGTTCATTACTGGTGTATAGGAACCCAGCTGACTTCTGTGTGGTTATCTTGTATCTTGCAGCTTTGCTGAATTCAATTATTAGTTCTAGTAGCTTTCTTGTGTTTTTTTTGGGGGGATTTTCTATATATAGGATCATGTCACCTGGGAACAGAGATAATTTGAAGTCTTCCTTTCCAATTTGCATGCCTTTTATTCTTTCTCTTACCTGATTGCTCTGGCTAGGACTTCAAGTACAATGCTGAATAACAGTGGTGACAGCAGACATCCTTGTCTTATTCCTGATCTTAGTGGGAAAGCTTTCAGTCTTTCACCATTGAGTATATTTGCTGTGAGTTTTTCATAAATGCCCTTTATCATGTTGAGAAATTTCCCTTCTATTCCTAGTTTTCTGAGTATTTTTAATCATGAAAATATATTGGATTTTGTCAAATTCCTTTTCAGCATCAATTGAGATGATTATGTAAATTTTGTCCTTCTTTTTATTAATGTAGTGTATTACATTGATTTTCTTGTGTTGAACCATCCTTGCATTCCTGGAATAAATCCCACATGATTGTGGTGTATAATCCTTTTAATATACAAATATGGATTCAGTTTGCCAGTATTTTATTGATGATTTTTGCATCTTTATTCACTGGTCTGAAATTTTCTTTTCTCATGCTGTCTTTATATGACTTTGGTATCAGGGTAATGCTGGCTTCATAGAATGAGTTAGGAAGTAATCCCTTCTTTTGTATTTTGGGGAAGAGTTTGAAAGGATTGTTGCTAAATCTCCTTTAAATGTTTGATATATTCAGCAGTGAAACCATCTGGCCTTGGGCTTTTCTTTTTTGGGAGCTTTTTGAGCACTGATTCAATCTCTTTACTTGTTATAGGTCTGTTGAGATTTTCTGTTTCTTCTTGTGCCACATTAGGTAATTTGTATGTTTCTAGGAATTTGTCCATTTCATCTAGGTTTTCTAATTTGTTGGGATATGCTTATATTACCCTCTTATAATTAAAAAAAAAAAAATTTCTGTAAGGTCAGTAGTAATGCCCCCATATTCAATCCTGGTTTTAGTTATTTATATTCTCTCTTGCTTTTTCTCTGTCAGTCTGGGTAAAAGTTTGCCAATTTTATTGATCTTTCAAAAAATAACTTTTGGTTTTGTTGAGCCTCTTTATTGTTTTTCTGTTCTCTATTTCATTTATCTCTGCTCTAATCTTTACTGTTTCTTTCCTTCTGACTTTGGGTTTAGTTTGCTCTTCTTGTTCTAGATTCTTTAGGTATGAAGTTAGGTTATTGATTTGTGATCTTTATTCTTTTTAATATAGGCATTTAGAGCTATGCATTTCCTCTCAGAACTGTCTTTGCTACATGCCAAAATTTTGGTACTTTGTGTTTTCATTTTCATTCATCTCAGGATATTTCCTAATTTCCCTTGTGAAACCCACTGTTAATCTTACTGGGGATGCCTTGTATGTGACAAGTCATTCTCTTATTGCTTTCAAAATCCTCTCTGTCTTTGGAATTTGACAATTTTGCTATAATGTGTCTTGTTACTGATCTCTTAGAGTCTCTCCTGCTTGGAGTTTGTTGACCTTTCTAGGTGTGTATATTCATGAATTTCATCAGATTTGGGATGTTTTCAGTCACTATTTCTTCAAATACTCTTTTTTTAAAGATTTTTTAAAACTTTATTTTGTACATTTAATAATTGAATATATAAACAATTAAAAAGTAAAAAGTAAACACAGATGAATAAATACATACATTTCTCAATTAAATGTACTGGATACATATAAATTTTTTTTTGAATCAAACAATATGTTACACAATATATCTTTAAATACTCTTTCTGCCCCTTGTTCTCTCTCTTGTCCTTCTGGGACTCCAATGATGCATATGTAGGTATATTTGATGGTGTCCCACAGGTCCCTCAGGCTCTGTTCATTTTTCTTCATTATTTTTTCTTTATGCTCCTCACACTGAATAATTCCTGTTGTCTTCAATTTCACTGAACACTTCTTCTGCTTGTTCAAATCTGCTATTGAATCCATCTAATGAGTTTTCCATTTCAGTTACTATACTTACAGCTCCAAAATTTCTGTTGGGTTCCTGTTTAGACTTTTCATCTCTTTATTTTGTTCAGACAGTGTTTTCCTAATTTATTTTAGATCTTTGTATATGGATTCCTTTAGCTCATTCAACATTTTTAAGATGGTTGATTTAGTCTTTGACAAATAGTCCCAATGCTTCTCAGAGATGGTTTCTGGCAAATTTGTTTTCCTGTGAATAAGCCATACTTTCTTGTTTCTTTGTATGTTTTGTAATTTTTTTGTTGAGAACTGGACATTCTGAGATTTAGTTGTTGTAACTCTGGAAATCTAGTTCTCCTACCCCTCTGGTATTACAGGGGCTGGTTGTTGTTGTTGAAGGCTGGAACTATTAATTTTTGACTTTTCCAAACTATTTTTTGCTCCCAAATGAGAAATGGAAAGTATCAAGAGTAGAGAGAAAAAAATAGGTACTGCCTCTTTAAGAATCCTCTGCTCCTTTTCCCTGAGGCGATTGGAACAAAGGTCTCCCTCAGAGCCAGTTACAGAGAGGGTGGAGCACATTCCCCAAAGATTAAAGAAAGTTAGGTCACCTCCCCCCCAATGTTATAAGGGGGTTGGTCCAGTATGCCAGAGATTAGGGGGAATGTTGCCACCACCCCACAGTATTAAGGAAGTTGAGACTGTCCCTCAGAGATAGCAGAAAATGTGGGCTGTCACCCCAATGTTCTTGGAGGGTGATGTCTGGAGATCAGTCACCACCCAGATGATTGAAGAGGATGGAACCGAAAGTATAGCCATTGCACAAGCCTGTGGAAAGCATGGGCCCCCATTAGACCCCAAGGAGAAGAAGACATCATTCTGAGGATGACTCTCAGGCTTTGAAATCTAATGGCATATGCTCTGCAGGTTTTTAGAAATGTTTGGGGCCTGTGACATCTGTTTTCCCTCTAATTCTCCTTATAGTAATGCAAATATTTATCCTGTGACGGTCTCTCCTTTATATATTGGAAGCAGATAACTAGTTTTCTAAGTTTCACAGGTCTACAGCCAGAAGAGAATGTTACCTAAGACGAACTGAATGCCTATAACTAATTTTTATGAGATTTTGTACTTAGCATTGTCAGTGGAATAATTTAAGGCTTTTGGAATATTGTGATGTAATTAATGTATTTTGCATATGGAAAAAACATATCTTTTTGGGATTCGAAAGTGGAGCATGACAGTTTGAAGTTCTTTTATGAATCACAAAAAGAAAAAGAATATGTTTTTGAACTAATCCATTCCTGTGGGTGTGAGTCAGTTTTAATTGCACTATGTCATTGATGCATAAGCCAGCTTGGGTCTATGCCCTCTTGCTGGGTCTGATAAAAGCAGAGACACAGAGAGAGACACACAGGAAAAGGGCGCTCTGGCATATTTGGTCTGGCCATGTGAGAGAAAGGACTCTAGGTTCACCCACAGCTGCAGAAAGGCAGAGAAGTCCTGAGAGACTGAGAGAGGAGGCCCAGAAAGAGACAAGCCCTATGTCTGGTTGCCCACAGCTGAGCTCCAGGAGATGGTAGATTCTGGAGGGTAAGGCAGAGACCTCGACAGAGATTGGCCGCCATCTTTGCCACATGGCAGGATGCCAGGATCACCAGTAGCTGACTTTGGTGAGAAAGCATCTCTGATGGTGCCTTGATTTGGACATTTCATGGCCTCAGAACTGTAAGCTTTTTCCCCAAATGAAATTTCCATTATAAAAGCCTACCCATTTCTGGTACTTTGCATTGGCAGCCTTTGGCCAACTGAGACAGAAATCAACAACAAAAAGGCAAAGAACCCAATTAAAAATGGCCAAAGCCTGGAATAGACACTTGTCCAAAGATATACAAGTGGCCATTAAGCATGTGGAAATATCCTCAACATTCTTAGGCATTAGGGAAATTCAAACGACAACCACAATGAGTGTTGCTTCCCAAGAACCAGAGATGGTCCTGCTGTGACCTTGGCTCGCAATCCATCTCATTTAGTCGAGCAGCCGCCGCCCCTGAGAGGAAGGTGCACAGCCTCTGCCACCGCCAGCCTCAGCAGTTCCTGAGTGAAGCTCCCAGTCAACAGCAGGAGGGGCAGTGAGAATGGCACCAGGAAAACAAGGAAAGATTCATGACCATTACAGTCCTCGTTTCTCTAACTGGTCACATGGTCAAAGTTCATATTTATCACTGCCTCCTTCTACTAGCCATTCCATGTTTCTAATACCCTCAGCAAGCACCTCAGCTGGCCATGGTTCTTTGTCTGGTAGGGTGACCCAAACTTTCATTCCTGAAGATTCTGGACCATTGTTAGTCCTTCTTGGATTGGGTTGTTGCAATTTTCCACTGACTTTAATCACAGGACATGGCAGTACTAAGAGATGCCCTAGAGGATCTCCTGTATTCCAGACAAAATCTTCTTTATGCCCATAATGTAGAGGCAGTCCTATTTCCCCTTGATAGAATCAATCACCCCAGCCAGTACAGTAATTCCTTTCTTTGTCTGTTGATTTAGAGGTAAGAGGAGCCCAAAGTGGCCAGGTAGCAGTCTTAACTTTCAGGTCAATGGAATCATTGTTGAGTTTCCTGGTGGATACACTCCTTCTTTTGGAACTAAGACCTGTAGACCAGCAGAGCTTAAGGTTGTAAGGACAGGAAGCAAAAATTTTCCTAGTGGATCACTAGGGGTAATTGTGAGTGGTGCCACTCCCATTTCCACCCATTGATTCCTGGACCTGTGAATCCTGGCTATGGAAGAAACAGCACCATAGAGTGGACACTGATTTAGAGCACACACAGCCTCCTGGAGAACATTGCCCCAGCTCTGCAAGGTATTGCCACCTAGCTGGTGCCATAATTGAGTCTTCAAAAGGCCATTCCACCTTTCTATTGATGCAGCTGCTTCAGGATGATGGGGAACAAGGTAAGACCAGTGAATTCCACAGGCATGTGCCCATTCCCATACATCATTTGCTATGAAATGGGTTCCTTGATCAGAAGCAATACTGTATGGAATGCCATGGCAGTGGATAAGACATTCAGTAAGTCTGCAGATGGTAGTTTTTGAAGCATTGTATGCAGGGAACGCAAACCTATATCCAGAGTGTATTAGTCAGCTAAAGGGGTGCTAATGTGAAATACCAAAAATGGGTTGGTCTTTACAAAGGGTATTCATTTGGGGTAGAAGTCCACAGTTACCAGGCCATAAAGCGTTATGTTTTTTCTCTCACCACAGTCCATTGCCACGTGTTAGAGCAAGACAGCTGCCGGCGTTTGCCAGGGTTCAGTCTTTTGGGGTTCCACTCTTCCCGGGGCTGCGTTTCTCTCCAGGCTTAGCTCCTGTTTCCTCCACAAGGTCAGCTGTAGACGATCAGGCGAACGGCTTGCTTCTCTTCTCCTGCGGCCTTCTTTCCAACATCAAAACTGCTTCTCAAAAGACTGCTTCAACTCTGTTCTTTGCCTTGCCTTTTATATTCAATTCCCCACCCACCAGGGGGTGGGGCTCAACGCCGTACTGACTGACATGGCCCAGTCAATGCCCTAATCATAATTCAATCATGCCCAGATTAACAGATCAGATTACAGGCATAATCCAATTATATTTTTGGAATTCATAATTACATCAAATTCCCCAACGGTTACACAGAGTATGTGTTTATTCCAGTTAAAACAAATCACTGCCCCTTCCATGATGGAAGTGGTCCAATGTAATCAACCTGCCATCAGGTAGCAGGCTGATCGCCTCGGGGAATGGTGCCATATTGGGAGCTGAGTGTGGGTCTCTGCTGCTGGCAGACTGGGCACTTAGCAGTGGCTGTAGCCAGGTCAGCCTTGGTGAAGGGAAGTCCATGTTGCTAAGCCCATGCATACCTCCATGGCCACTTTGTTCATGAGCCCATTGGGCAATGACAGGAGTGGCTGGGGAAAGAGGCTGAGGATTAGCCACAGAGCGGGTTATCTTATCCACTTGATTATTAAAATCTTCCTCTGCTGAAATCACCCTCTGGTGAGCATTCATGTGGGGCACAAATATTTTCATGTTTTTTGCCCACTCAGAAAGGTCTATCCACATACCTCTTCCCCAGACCTCTTTGTCACCAATTTTCCAGTCATGTTCCTTCCAAGTTCCTGACCATCCAGCCAAACCATTGGCAACAGCATGCAAAGGCACCTCCGGTCATTTCTTCTTCTAAGCAAAATGAACAACCAGGTGCACTGCTCAAAGTTGTGCCCACTGTAAGATTTGCTCTCACCACTGTCCTTCAAGGATGTCCCAGAAAGTGGCTGCAGTGCTGCAGCTGTCCACTTTTCGGTGGTACCTGCATATTGTGCAGAACCATCTGTAAACCAGGCCCGAGTTTTCTCTTCATCAGTCAACTGATTATAAGGGACTCCTCAAGAGGCCAAAGCTGTGGGCTGGGAAAGAGAAGGTAACATGGCAGGAGTGTTGACCATGGGCATTTGGGCTACTTCCTCATGTGACTTACTTGTGCCTTCAGGACCCACTCAAGCCCTATCTTGTATATACCACTTCCACTTTATTTTGGAGTACTGCTGTGCACGCCCAGCTCTATGGTTTGGTGGGTCAGACAATACCCAGTTTATGATAGGCAACTCAGGTCTCAAGGTAACTTGGTGGCCCATGGTTAAGCATTCAGTCTCTACTAAGGCCCAATAGCAAGCCAAAAGTTGTTCTCAAAAGAAGAGTAGTTATCTGCAGTAGATGGCAGGGCTTAGCTCCAAAATCCTAAGGTCTATGTTGTGACTCTCCTATAGGGGCCTGCCAAAGGCTTCAGACGACATCTCTCTTTGCCACTGACACTTGCAGCACCATTGGATCTGCTGGATCATATGTCCTAAGTGGCAGTGCAGCTTGCACAGCAGCCTGGACCTGTCACAGAGCCTCCCCTTGTTCTGGTGCCCAATCAAAACTAGCAGCTTTTCTGGTCATTTGGTAGATGGGCTGAGTAGTACACCCAAATGAGGAATGTGTTGTCTCCAAAATCCGAAGAGACCAACTAAGTGTTGTGCCTCTTTCTTGGTCATAGGAGGGTCCAGATACAGCAGCTTATCCTTCACTTTAGAAGGGATATCTTGACATTCCCCATACCACTGGACACCTAGAAATTTCACCGAGGTGGAAGGCCCCTATTTTTGTGGGATTTATCTCCCATCCTCTGTCACACAAATGCCTTACCAATAAGTTTAGAGTCTTTGCTACTTCTTGCTCAGTAGGTCCTATCAACATGATATCATCAATATAACAGACCAGTGTGATGTCTTGTGGGAGGGAGAAGACAACCAAGGTCTCTGCGGACAATATTATGACTTAGGGCTGGAAAGTTGATATACCCCGAGGCAGGACAGTGAAGGCATATTGCTGGCCTTGCCAGCTGAAAGCAAACTGTTTCTGGTGGTACTTACTAATGGAAATTGAGAAAAAAGCATTTGACAGATTAATAGCTGCATACCAGGTACCAGGGGAAGTGTTGATTTGCCCAAGCAATGATACCACATCTGGGACAGCAGCTGTGATGGGAGTCACCACGTGGTTAAGTTTACGATAATCTACTGTCATCCTCCAAGATCCATCTGTTTTCTGCACAGGCCAAATTAGAGAGTTGAATGGGGATGTGGTGGGAATCTCCACCCCTGCATCCTTCAAACCCTTGATGGTAGCACTAATCTCTGAAATCCCTCTAGGAATCCGGTATTGCTTTTGATTTACTATTTTGCTAGGTAGGAGCAGTTCTAGTGGCTTCCACTTGGCCTTTTCTGCCATAATAGCCCTCACTCCACAAGTCAGGGATCCAATGTGGGGATTCTCCCAGTTATTGAGTATGTCTATTCCAATTATACATTCTGGAACTGGGGAAATAACCACAAAATGAGTCCGGGGACCCACTGGACCCACTGTAGACAGACCTGAGCTAAAACTCCATCAATCACTTGACCTCCATAAGCTGCTACTCTGACTGGTGGACCACAGTGACATTTTGGGTCTCCTGGAATTAATGTCACTTCTGAGCCAGTGTCTAATAATCCCTGAAATTTCTGATCATTTCCTTTTCCTCAATGCACAGTTACTCTGGTAAAAGGCCAAAGGTCTCCTTGGGGAAAGCTGGGAGGAAGATTAACAGTATAAATTTTTGGCAGTGTGACAGGATCCTTCCCCAAGGGGACCTGGCCTTGTCCTCATTCAAGGGGCTCTGGGTCTGTAAACTGTCTCAAGTTTGAGAATTGATTAAGGGACTCTTATTCTCTGTGTCTGTAATTCAAGTTATGGTTTTGTTCATTTGACCTAGAACTCTTCTGCTTATACAGATCAAGTAGGAATTTAGTAGACTGCCCATCTATTTCACTTCTAAGTACCCCATGATCTATTAGCCAATGCCATAACTCTATGTGATTCAGAATCTACTGATTGCTTCTTTGAGTCTGACTTTCATTGTGGTAGCCACGTTCACCTTGCCTTTGGTGATTAACTGCTGATACTTGACTTTTACTGGCCCGAGATCCAATCATTGCCATAATGTTTAAGGATTCTAGTTCCATTCAGCAGTTCCTACAGTATTATCTGGACTACTGAGAAGAGCAACCACAGAGCTCTTCAGGGAAGATGGAGTTAGTCTTACTAATTTATTCCTCACAGTCCTGGTAAAAGGTGTGTCCTCTGGACATTCCTGGGGTAGGTGGTTGGGTCTTAAATTGTAAATCCATTCTAGCATTCCAATCTCTCTAAGCATTTTTTTTTTAAGATTTATTTATTGCACCCCCAAACAGCAGGATATACATTCTTTCCAAGTGCTCATGGATCCTTCTCCAAGATAGACTATATGTTGGGTCACAAGACAAGTCTCAATAAATTTAAAAAAAAATTGAAATTATACAGAACACTTTCTCTGATAATAGAATGAAGCTAGAAATCAATAATGGATGAAAAAAGGGAAAATTCATAAATATAGGGAGATTCAACAACATACTCTTAAATAATCAGTGTGTCAAAGAAGAAATTGCAAGAGAATTCAGCAAATAACTTGACATGAATGAAAACGTGAACACATCCAAACCTATGAGACACCACAAAGGCAGCTGTGAGGGGAATTTATAGCTCTCAATACTTACATTAAAAAAGAAGAAAGAACTAAAATTAAAGATCTAACTGCACACCTGGAAGAACTAGAAAAAGAACAGCAAACTAATCTCAAACCAAGCCAAAGGAAAGAAAGAGTAAAGATCAGAGCAGAAATAAATGAAATCAAGAACAGAAAAACAATAGAGAATCAACAAATCAAAAGTTAGTTCTTTGAGAAGATCAACAAAATCGACAAACCATTAGCTAGACTGACAAAGAAAAAAAGAGAGGAGACACAAATAAATAAAATCAGAAATGAGAGGGGGGTCATTACCACTGACCCCGCAGAAATAAGAAAGGTCATAAGAGGATACTATGAACAACTGTATGCCAAAAAACTAGAAGATGTAGACGAGATGGACAAATTCCTAGAAACACATGAACCACCTACACTGACCCTTGAGGAAATAGAAGACCTCAACAAACCAATCTCAAGTAAAGATATTGAAACAGTCATCAAAAATCTTCCAAAGGGGGCGGATGTGGCTCAAATGGTTGGGCGTCTGCCTGATGGAGGGACCTGGGTTCGCTCCCTGGGACCTCCCAGTAAAATAAAAAATATTTATATAGAAGGCGCATGGGCTGCCAGGCTCTGTGTGCCGGTGAGCTGCCAGGCCCCGGAGCCATGCAGCAAGATGCTGACGTAAAAGGAGAGAGACAAGATGAGATTCTCCGAAAGCTCCGAAAACCAGGAGCCGAGGTGGCACAGATGGCAGAACACCACTCTCCTACATCAGAGGTCTCCAGGATCGAATCCTGATGAAGACTGGAGGAAGAGGATGAGAAGAGATGAAACAGACACAGAGAATTGCCCAGCAAATGGACACAAAACAGCAAATGGGGAAGGAGGGGTTTAAAATGGATAAAGTAAATAAATAAATTAAAAAAAAAAAAGAAATCTTCCAAAAATGAAAAGCCCACGACCAGATGGCTTCACAGGTTAATTCTACCAATCATTCAAAGATGACCCAATACCAATCTTCCTCAAACTCTTCCAAAAAATGGAACAGGAAAGAATGCTACCAAACTCATTCTATGAAGCCATCACCCTCATACCAAAACCAGATAAAGATACTATGAAAAGAGAAAATTACAGACCAATATCTCTAATGACTATAGATGCAAAAAATCCTCAACAAAATATTTGAATATTTGCATACAGAATCCAAAAGCACATTAAAAGGATTATACACCACAACCAAGTGGGTTTTATCCCAGGTATGCAAGGGTGGCTCAATACAAGAAAATCAATTAGTGTAATAAACCACATTGATAAATTGAAGAAGAAAAATCACATGATCCTCTCAATTGATGTAGAAAAAGCATTTGACAAAATATAGCACACTTTCTTGATAAAAACACTCCAAAAGATAGGAATCGAAGGAAGCTTTCTCAATGTGGTAAAGTGCATATATGAAAAACCAACAGCTAGCATTGTACTCAATGGTGAAAGACTGAAAGCTTTCCTGCTGAGATCAGGAACAAGATAAGGATGCCCACTGTCACCATTATTCAATATTGTGCTAGAAGTTCTAGCCAGAGCAATTAGGCTGATAAAGAAATAAAAGGCACCCAATTAGAAAGGAAGAAGTAAAACTTTTACTATTTGCTGATGACATGATCCTATATGTAGAAAATCATGAAAAATCCACAAAAAAGCTACTAGAATTAATAGACGAATTCAGCAAAGTGGTGGGATATAAGATTAATGTGCAAAAATCAATAGCATTTCTATACACTATCTGATGTACAATCTGAAGAGGAAATCAAGAAAAAATTCCATTTATAATAACCACTAAAACAATCAAATATTTAGGAATAAACTTAACCAAGGACATAAAGGACCTGTATTAAGAACACTACAAAACATTGCTAAAAAAAAACAAAGAAGACTTAAATAAATGGAAGGACATTCCATGTTCATGGGTTGGAAGATTAAATATCATTAAAATGTCAATTGTACCCAAACTGGTTTACAGTTTCAATGCCATCCCAATAAAAATCCCAAAAGCCTTTTTTTTTTGCAGAAATCAAAAAGCCAATACTCAAATTTATTTGGAAGGGTTAGGGACTCTGAATAGCAAAAAAATGCCTTTAAAAAGAAGAACAAAGTTGGAGGACTCTCACTTCCTTTATATATTTTTTTAAAGATTTATTTTTATTTATTTATTTATCTCCCCCTTGCTGCTTGTGCTCACTGTGTCAATTTGCTTTCTGTTTTTCTGTGTCTGCTTGTCTCCCTTTGTTGTATCATCTTGCTGCTCTGGCTCACTGCACCACACAGGCCGGCTTGTGGCTTGCCTTCACCAGGAGGCCCTGAGACTCGAACCGAGGGCCTCCCATATGGTAAATGGGAGCCCAACCAATTGAGCCACAGAGGCTTCCCTCTCAATTCCTTTAAAGCATATTACTTAGCTACAGTGGTAAAAACAGCATGGTACTGGCATAAGGACAGACAGATTGACCAATGGAACTGAATCGAGAACTCAGAAATCAACCCTCACATCTACAGTCAAGTGATTTTTGACAAGACTATTAAGCCCACCCAGGTGGGCCAGAACAGTCTATTCAACAAATGGTGCTGGGAGAACTGGATAGCCATATCCAAAAGAAAGAAAGAAGAACCCCAGGTCACACCTTATACAACTTCCTTCCTTCCTTCCTCCCTCCCTCCCTCCCTCCCTCCTTCCCTTCCTCCATCAGTGAATGTTGTTCTTGTGTTTCTAGGAAATTGTCCATTTCATCTAAGTTGTCTAATTGGTTGGCATACAGTTGTTCATGGTATCCTCTTATGATCTTTTTTTATTTCTGTGGGTTCAGTAGTAATGTGCCCCCTCTCATTTCTGATTTTGTTTATTTACTTCTCCTCTCTTTCTTTCTTTGTCAGTCTATATAAGTGTTTGTCAATTCTATTTATCTCAAAGAACCAACTTTTGGTTTTGTTGATTCTACTGGTTTTTTTTTGTTGTTGTTGTTGTTGTTGTTCTCAATTTCATTTATTTCTGCTCTAATATTTGTTACTTCTTTCCTTCTGCTTCCTTTTAGATTAGTTTGCTATTCTTTTTCTAGTTCCTCCAGGTGTGCAGTTAGGTCTTTGATTTTAGCTCTTTCTTCCTTTCAAATGTAGGCATTTAGGAGTATAAATTTCCCTCTCAGCACTGCCTTAGCTGCATCCCATAGGTTTTGCTACATTGTGTTCTCATTTTCATTTCTCTTGAGATAATTACTGATTTCTCTTGCAATTTCTTTTCTGACCCACTGATTGTTTAAGAGTGTGTTGTTTAACTTCCATATATTTGTGAATTTTCCTTTTTTCTGCCTGTTGTTTTCCAGCTTCATTCTATTATGATCAGAGAAAGTGCTTTGTATAATTTCAATCTTTTTATATTTATTGGGACCTGTTTTATGATTCAATATGAGGTCTATCCTAGAGAAGGTTCCATATGCACTTGAGAAGAATGTATATCCTGATGTTTGGGGTGCAGTGTTCTATCTGTTAGGTCTAGTTCCTTTATCATATTGTTCAAGTTCTCTGTTTCCTTATTGACCTTCTGTCTAGATGTTCTTTCCATTGATGAGAGTGATGCATTGTAGTCTTCTACTGTAATTGTAGAGACGTATATTCCTCCCTTCAGCTTTGCCAATTTGCTTCATGTATTTTGGAACATCCTAATTAGGTGCATAAATATTTATGATGGTTATTTCTTCTTGGTGGATTGCCCCTTTATAAATATATTATGTCTTTCTTTGTCTCTTATAACAGTTTTGCATTTAAAATCTGATTTGTCCGATATTAGTATAGCTACTCTAGCTCTTTTTTGGCTAGTTTGCCTGGAATATATTTTTCCAATATTTCATTTTCAGCCTATTTTTATCCTTGGGTCTAAGATGAGTCTCTTGTTGAAGGCATATAGATTGTATTAAAAAAAAAAAATCATTCTGCCAATCTGTGTCTTTGGGGAGTTAAATCCATTAACATTCAATGTTATAACTCTAAAGGCAATATTTACTTCAACCATTTTATCATTTAGCTTTATAGGTTATTTTAGTGTGCTAACAGCTGCCAAGGCAATATACCAGAAATGGGTTGGCTTTTACAGTGGGGATTTATTAACTTATAAGCTTACAGTTCTGAGGCTGAGAAAAATGTCCAAATCAAGGCATCAAGAGAAGCTCTTTCTCCAGAAACATGGCTGCCAGCAATCCTGGACTCCTGTCACATAGCAGGGCATAGTGGTGGCATCTGCCAGTCTCTGCCTTCTCCTCCAGGCTATGTCACTTTTAGCTTCTGGCTGCTCCTCCTGTGGCTTTCTCTCTCCTATGTTCCATTGATTTTAGCTTCAGCTTCTGTGGGCTGCTCTCTGAACTCCTGGGTTGCTTCTCTCTGTCTCTCCAAATTCATCCCATTTATAAAGAACTCTACTCTGCCTTACTGAAGTATTCTAATCAAGGCACCTTAATTGAAGTAATTTAATTAAAAGTTCCCACTTACAATAGGTTCAAACCCACAGGAATGAATTAATTTAAGAACATAATTTTCTGGGATCCACAAAATCCTTAAACTACCACAAATGTCATATCTTATTTTTGTGTCTCAGTTTATGTTTTTAGTTACCCTTCCTGATAGTTTTCACTTCTACAATATCCTCCAAGCCTCTCCTTCCTGTCTTTTCCTTTCAGCCTACAGAATTCCCTATAGTATTTCTTGTAGGGCAGGTCTCTTGTTAATCAATGCTCACAATTTCTGTTTATCTGTGAATATTTTAAATTCTCCCTCATTTTCAAAGGACAGTTTTACCAGGTAAAGAATTATTGGCTGGAAGTTTTTCTTTTTCAGTATCTTAAATATATTGTACCTCTGCTTTCTCGTCTCCATGGATTCTGATAAGAAATAGGCACTTAGTCTTATTGAGTGTCCCTTGTATGTGATGAATCACTTTTGTCTTGCTTCTTTCAGAATTCTCCCTTTATCTTTGGCATTTGACCTTCTGATTAGTATGTGTCTTGGAGTGGGGTCTATTCAGATTTTTTTTTTTTAAGATTTATTTTTTTATCTGCCCCACCCCCCTTCCTGCTGGTGCTCGCTGTGTCCATTTGCTGTGTGTTTTTCTGTGTCTGCTTGTCTGTTACATCATCTTGCTGTGCCAGCTCACCACACCGTGTGGGCCAGCTTGTCTTCAGCAGGGAATTGAACCCAGGGCCTCCCATATGGTAAATGGGAGCCCAACCACTTGAGCCACATCCGCTTCCCTCTCTTCAGATTTATTCTGTTTGGAGTATGCTGTGCTTCTTGGACATATATGTCTTTGTCTTTCATAAGCGTTGGGAACTTTTTGGACATTATTTCCTCAAAAATGCTTTCTGTCCCCTTTCCCTTCTCTTTTCCTTCTGGGACACCCATGATGCATATGTTTGTGGATTTTGTTCTGTCATTCAACTCCCTGAGACCCTGCTCAATTTTTTCCATTCTTTTCTCTATCTGGTCTTCTGTCTATTCAATTTTGGAAGTCCTGTATTCTAGCTCACTGATCCTTTCTTCTATCTATTCATATCTGCTATTGTATGCCTCAAGTATATTCTTCATCTCACTTAATTTGCCTTTCATTCCCATAAGTTCTGTTATTTTTCTTTGCATGCTTTAAAATTCTTCTTTATGCTTAGCCAGTGTCTTCTTAATATTCTGTATCTCTTTAACCATATTTTCTTCATCTCTTTGAGTTGATTCAGGAGATTTGTTTCAACATCTTTGATTAGTTTTTCCAAATTCTGTGTCTCCTCCAACTTTTTAATTTGTTCCTTTGGCACATATCTTCTTGTTTCTTAGTATGGCTTGTAATTTTTGATGTGTAGACATCTGTTTATCTTGAGAAGTTTACACTGATGGTCAGTTTCTCTCTCTTGTCTAGGCATTTTTTGTTGATTGACTTTGCATTAAGGCTCTTCTTTGACACTTGGGTCAACTTATCTTTATCTTTAGAATTGCCCATGTTTCAATGATCGAAACAGGTCCAGGGACCCATGAAGGGAGTGCAGCCCAGTTCCAAAGGGCCCTTTTGGGTCAGGAAAGACATCAAAAAGCCCCATTTTCCCCCTCTGCCCCTCAATGTTGCACTTTCCTGGCCTGCCCAGCAGATGGCGCTCTTCAACAACCTTTCCCTGCAGCCCTTAAAGGGAGTATTTTATTTTTCTTTTGAACATCGGCCAGGTGGTGTTGAAAAAATGGCTAGGAGGATAGGCAGGCTAGAACCACGATTCAGAACTGAGACCCAGCAGTCCAAACTTGCCAATCAGAAGCCACACTTGGCCCTGAGCCATGCCCTCTTTTCCCAGGGAGACCTCCATGCCCCTCTCTGTCCACAGCAGCTGGCCCCATATGGTACCCAAGGCGGCTTGCCTCAAGGGTGGGGAATGGGCACTGATCCCTGCCACTGGAGTGATTCACTCACAGTTTTTGCTGCAGTTTCTCAGTTGCCCCATCCTGCTCTTTCCTGGTTGCTGCACAGTACCCCGCTGGTCTCTGGACCACCAGAACCATTATTTTGGACAGTTTCTGCCTGCCCACTAGCTACGTTTTGCTGCAGTTCCCTACTCTGCCATCTTCCCAGAAGTCACCATGCGTTTTTTTTTAAACTTTTTATTTTTAAATAATTTCTAACTTACAGGATACTTGCAAAAATAATACAAAACCCATATAGACAACTACAACACATCCCCTACCCAGATTCACAGACCCACCAACTTTGAATATTTTGCCACACTTTCTGTATCATTCTATCTGTCTAACCATCTATTATTTTCTAAAACTTTGAGAATAGGCTGTATACATCAAGCTCCTTGAACACTTACTACTTCTATGTACATTTCTTAAGAACAAGGATATTCACTTATGTAACCATCCTAAGTTTTGTTTTTTAGTATAAGAAATCTAACATTGATAGGAAGTTTAAGGTCTATATTCCAACTTAAAAGATATGTTCCAATGAGGTCATTTTGGGCCTTTTATCCTCCATTATTAGATCCAGTCCAGGGTTATGTACTGCATTCAATTGTCATTGTCTCTTTAGTTGCTTTTTTTTTTTTTTAATTGTGGAAACATATATACAACATAAACTTTCCTATCTAAACCACTCCCAAGTGTATCATTTATTGGGATTAATCACATCCACAATATTGCACTACCCTCACCCCCACTCATTACCACAACTTTCCCATCACCTCAAACAGAAACCATACACCCATTTTGCACTAACTCCTCTCCTCCTTCCCCCACCCCATCCTTGATAACTTGTATTCTACTTTCTGTCTCTCTGAATTTGCATGTTCTTACTATTTTACATACGTGGAATCTTCTATCTTTCCCTTTGTGTCTAACTTATTTCATTCAACATGTCTTCAAGTTTCATCCACACAGTAGCATGTATCAAAACTTTACTCCTTTTAATGCTGAGTAATAGTCCACAGTGTGTATATACCACATTTTATTTATCCATTCCTCTGATGGACACTTGGATTGATTCCACCTTTTCATTACTGTGAATGCTGCTGTTATGAACATTGGTGTACAAATATCTGAGTTCCTCTTTCAATTCTTTTGGATATCCACCTAGAAGTGGGATTGCCAGTTCATATGGTAGTTCTTTGTTTAACTTTTTGAGAAACTGTTAAACTGTTTTCCATAGCAGCTGCACAATTTTACTTTCTCTCCAACAACTCACTCATCCTCATCACACTTGTTATTTTCCATTTAAAAAATAATGACCGTTTGTTCTAGTGGGTATGAAGTCTTATTTGCATTTCTATAATGGATATATAGTTTCCATATATTTTCTTCCATTCTCTTGGTTGTCTTTTTACTTTCTCGATACCGTCCTTTGATGCACAAAAGTTTTTAATTTTTATAAAGTCCAGTTTATCTATATATTTTTTAGGTTGCTTGTGCTTTCTGTATAAAGCCCAAGAATCTATTGCCTAATACAAGGTCCTGAAGTTATTTCCCTGTGTTTTCTTCTAAGAGTTTTATATGTTTAGCTTTCTAGGTCATTGATCCATTTTGAGTTAATTTTTATGTATGGTATAAGTTAGGGACCCATGTTCATTCTTTTGCATGTGGCTATCCAGTTTTCTGTCTCAGCTGTTGACTAGACTATTCTTTCCTCATTGAATGGACTTCAGTTGCCTTATCAAAAATCCGTTGTTGGGAAGCAGCTGTGACTCAAGCAATTGAACTCCCATTTACCATATGGAGGACCCAGGTTCAATTCCTGGGACCTCCTGGTAAAAAAAAGAAAAAAGGTGTCCCAGACTGGCACGGAGAGGCACAGGCCCCTGCACGGTGAAATGATGTACCAAAAAGACGATGCAAGCAGACAGGAAAAAAAAAAATCAATTGGTGGGGAGTGGATGTGGCTCGGGTGACTGGGCTCCCGCCTATCACATGGAAGGTCCATGGTTTGGTTCCCGGTGCCTCCTAAAGACAGCGAGCTGGTGTGATGGGCAGGCGCAGTGGGTTGACGTGGCAGGATGACATAACAGGAGACACAAGAAGAAAAACATAATGACAGACACAACAAAGCAGGGAGCAGAGGTTCCCAGTGCCTCCTAAAGAAAACAAGCAGGACAGCAAGCTGACATGATGGGCAGGCATGGCGGGCTGATGCAACAAGAGACACAAGAAGAAAAAATACAATGAGAGACACAACAAAGCAGGGAACAGAGGTGGTTCAAGTGATTAGGCACCTCCCTCCCACATCGGAGGTCCTGGGTTCAGTTCCCAGGTGCCTCCTAAAGACACAGCACACAGCAAGTACAAACGAGGGGGTGGAGAGAAATAAATAAATAAAATAAAATAAATCTTAAAAAAAAATCAATTGGCCATAGATGTGGGTTTATTTTGGTGCTGAAGTCTATTTTCTTGGTCTATGTCTTTCCTTGTGTGGTATCATACTGTTTTGATTACGATAGCTTTGTAATAAGTTTTGAAGTTGGGAAGTGTGAATCCTCCAATTTTCTTTTTTTTTCAAGATGATTTTGGCTATTCAGGGTCCATTGCCCTTCCATATGAATTTGATGTCTAGTTTTTCCATTTATACCATTAATTTTGATTGGGATTGTGTTAGATCTGTAAATTGCTTTGAGTAGTAGTAACATCTTAACAAAATTGTCTTCCAAACCATAAGCACAGAAAAGTTTCTATTTAGGTCTTTTAAAAATTCTTTCAGTAATTATTTGTAGTTTTCTGTGTACAAGTCCTTTACATACTTGGTTAAACTTATCCCTATATAATTTTATTATTTTAGTTGCTATTGTACAAGGAATTGCATTCTTGATTTCCTTTTCAGATTGCTCATTGCTGGTGTATAGAAATAACACTGATTTTTGTGTATTGATCTTGTAACCCACCATTTTACTGAATTCATTTACTAGCCCTAGTAACTTTTTTATAGATTCTTCTTGACTTTCTATATATAGAAATTAACCAGAAGATCTAGCTGAGATCATTGATGATGATGGCCACACTAAACAAAAGATTTTCACTGAAGATGAAGCAGCCTTCTATTGAAAGAAGATGCCATCTAGGACATTTGTAGCTAGAGAGAAGTCAGTGCCTGGCTTCAAAGCTTCAAAGGACAAGCTGACTCTTGTGAGGGGCTAATGTAGATGGTGATTTTAAGTTGAAGTCAATGCTCATTTACCATTCCAAAAATCCTAGGGCCCTTAAGAATTATGCTAAGTCCCCTCTGCCTGTGCTCTATAAATGGAATAACAAAGCCTGGATGGCAGCACATTTGTTTATAATATGGTTTATTGATATTTTAAGCCCATTGTTGAAGACCTGCTCAGAAGAAAAGATTCCATTTAAAATATTATTCTTATTGACAATGCACCAAAGAGCTCTGCTGGTCACCCAAAAGCTCTGATGGAGACGTATGAGATGATTGTTGTTTTCTTGCCTGCTAACACAATACCCATTGATTAAGGAGTTGTTTTGACAGTCAAATCTCATTATTTAAGAAATTCATTTCGTAAGGCTATAGCTGCCATAGTGATTCCTCTGATAAATCTGGGCAAAGTAAACTGAAAACCTTCTGGAAAGGATTCACCATTAAGAACATTCGTGATTTATGGGTGGAGGTCAAAATATCAACATGAACAGGAGTTTGGAAGAAGTTGATTGTACTCTTTGGATGAATTGTATGATTTACTAACATGTATCAATAAAATTGATTTGGGAAAAAAAAAACAAAACCCACAGATGACTTTGAGGAGTTCAAGATTTCAGTGGTGGAAGTAACTGCAGATCTGGTGGAAACAGCAAGAGAAGTAGAATCAGAAGTGGAGCCTGAAGATGTGACTGCATTGCTGCAATCTCATGATAAAACTTTTTAATGGACGAGGAACTGCTTCTTATGGATGAGCAAAGAAAGTGGTTTCTTGAGATGGAATCTACTCCTGATGATGCTGTGAAAGTTGTTGAAATGACAACAAAGGATTCAGCATATTACATAAACTTAGTTGATAAAGCAGCAGCAGGGTTTGAGAGGCTTGACTTCAATTTTGGAAGAAGTTCTACTATAGGTAAAATGCTATCAAACATCGTCACATGCTGTGGAGAAATCTCTGTGAAAGGAAGAGTCAATCAATGTGGCAAACCTCATCGTTGTCTTAAGAATTTTAAGAAATTGCCACCTTCAGCCACCCCCACCCTTATCAGTGAGCAGCCATCAACATCGAGGCAAGACCCTCCACCAGCAAAAAGATTATGACTTGCTGAAGGCTCAGATGATGGTTAGCATTTTTTAAGCAATAAAGTATATTTTAATTAAGGTATGTACATTGTTTTTTAAAGACATAATGCGATTGCACACACAGACTACAGTAAAGTGTAAACAACTTTCATATGCATTGGGAAACCAAAAAATTGGTGTACTTGCTTTGTTGTGATATTTGCTTTATTGTGGTGTTCTGACTTTTAAAAGTCTATTTTATGGCTATTAGCATGGCCAGCCCCTCTCTCATTTGATTACTATTTGCATGGAATTTTTTCCCCATCCTTTCACTTTCAACCTACTTGTGTCTTTGAAATTAAGGTGAGTCTCTTGTAAAGAGCATCTATTGGGTCATGCTTTTTTTATCCATTATGCCAGTTTTTGTCTTTTCACTAGAAGGATCAACCCACTTATATTTAGGGTAACTACTGATAATGCAGGATTTTTTCTGCCATTTTACTCTTTGTTTTTTTAAGTTTTTTTCCCCCCCAAATCAATTTTATTGATACATATTAATAAATCATACAATTCATCCAAAGAGTACAATCAATGGTATTTAGCATAATCACATAGTTGTGCATTCATCACTTCAGTCATTAGTAGTGCATTTCCATTACTATTTTAAAACTACTACTACTAATGAATAAAAAACAGACAAACAAGAAACTTCTTCACCCCTCAATCTCTCTGTTTCCCCTGCTGTACATAGCTGCTATTTCTGGCTATTCTTGCACAGTTTGTTTGTTTGTTTATTTATTTATTTATTAAGCAGTTTTATTCAGATACATTCATATACCATACAATCTATCTAAAGTGTATTATCAATGGCTTTTAGTATAATCACAATGTTGCACATTCATCATCCCAAAGTTTTAGA
The DNA here is from genome assembly GCA_029593785.1 of Cabassous unicinctus. NCBI lineage: Eukaryota > Metazoa > Chordata > Mammalia > Cingulata > Chlamyphoridae > Cabassous > Cabassous unicinctus. The sequence goes on from JAQZBX010036818.1 coordinate 23,652, forward strand.
ATTATTTCATTACTCCAAAAAGAAAAACTCCACACCCCTTAGCATGCCTTCCCTAACCTACATAACCACTAATCAAAGTTCACCTTTATAAATTGATTTATATTTACATTTTATAGAAAAGGAATCATACAATACGTAACACAATATATTTGGTTCATAGTAAAGCAATTGTACAGTATTTATCCTTTTGTATCTGACTTGCTTTGCTCAACATAATGTCCTCCAGGTTCATCCATGTTGTCATATGCTTTACGACTTCATTTCTTATTACAGCTGCATAATATTCCATTGTGTGAATAGACCACAGTTTGTTTTGCAGGGTCACATGACAAGTCTATATTCAACTTCCTTAGGAACTGCCAAACAGTCCTCCACAGTGGCT
>JAQZBX010036819.1:0-24051 GCA_029593785.1 Cabassous unicinctus
AGCTGGGAGCAGCGAGTGGCACCAGCTGGATGATGCTAAAGTCTCTGCCTTTGATGTTACTTCTGTCCTGAGCCAGCAAGCCTGTGTCCTCTTCTACATCCAGAAGAGGGAATTGCAGAGAGACAGTGAGAGTGTGCCGCTAGGGGTCAGACCAGCAACCATTAAGGCAGAGGATGCAGATGAGGGAGGGACGCAAGCAGCTCCCAAAGGTTACTCCTGGATCAGAGTCCCTGAGGAGCAGCGGAAAGAGACAACCACCCAAGAAACCACCTTAGATGAGTGGAAGTTACTCCAAGAACAAAAGTCATTAAAGCCAGAATTCCAGCTCAGGAAGCTTGACGCTGCCCTGCCTCCGAATACTGTGGTGATTCACAAGCCAAAACACAGATGCAAGGTAGAGAAGGATCAGCGTGAATGGGAAAACACGGCGCCCAATAACACAGCCAGGGGCATTCCCAATTTTGGCAAAATCCCTTCCTTGGGTAAGGGGGACAGAGGCAGGAAGAAGAAGGAGAAGGGGGAGGGGGAGGGGGAAGGGGTGGGCACTTGAGGGGCTGCAGTGTTCTCAGTACAAATTTTCCCACACACTTGCTCTCAGACACGAACGCGTTTGAGTCTGTGTGTGTAAATGCACGCTCAGAAACTGTGAGACTCACACACAGGCACACGCACATGCACAAACACACACATATAGACATGCAAAAGAACTCGCACACCTTTGTTTCCCTTTGATGGGAAGAAGTCAGTTTCAGCTGTGAGTGCTGGTGCCCTCAGCCCCTCCAGCTGTTCATTCAATGAAAGGCTTGGAGTTGATTGGCAGATGCCGCTGTTGGGGAGACACAGCAGGGTGAGACTCAACAAGGCTGGTGGGATTCACAGTAACCTGAGCTCCCCATGAGACCCCACATTTTGCTCTGTTCAGCACCTTCCTGTTTTATATATAACCAGAGCATCTCCCTTTAGGTTATTCCGTGCCTTCTCTCAACTCTTTTTGTGAGGATCAGATTATGCCTACCCACTTCAGTGCCATTTTCTTTGAAGTCTCACTCTTTGTGGTTTCAGGTGTCATCTGGACTGAGCCTTCCTCTCCCACCAAGCAGCATCCCAGGAGAAATAGTGGGGCTTAGCTCACTGTTCACAATGACAAGTTACAGAGCTTTATCCTCAGTTAAAGAATGAATTCCCCAGAGTTCCCAGGGGTGGGTCCTCTAAGTAGACCTGAGGACCTCTTGAGGCCACTGCCATGATTGTATAGTTCAATTAGCTGTTCCCTGTAGTGGAGAAAGCATTTCAGAAGTCCAAGGAGGTCTGTTCCTGCTCAGGCAGCATGATCAGATCAGAGAATCCAGACTCTGGCACATGTTCTGTGCATTTCAGGCCTTTTCAAGAGAGAGCATATGTTACACAACTTGCACCTTCCTACCTGTCCTGTGGTACAAGGTACAGCAACCCAACCAGCAACTTTGGGAAGTGAGTCATCAACTGCATCCTGCCATTTATGTGTTCATGGTGCATCCTGCCATTTATATGTTCATGAGGGTTTCTTCCTGGAATCCTGAAAGGCAAATTTGGTTGGGCTTGACCCAGGCAGGGTGGGATATGGTGGATTTCACTGCAGGTTGTACTTCATTGTGTCAGCAAAACAAATGTTCTATTTGGTTAAAGTTTAAGGTTTCGTACTATCACTTTAATCTATTTAAGTTTAGAACCTGGGCATCTATTCATGTCAGTGTTTAGAATTAAGGCCTTTTAATCCTGGCTACCATGTCACAACCTGGGTGTGCATTGAGGAGCCAGTGGCTTACTGATGCATAATTAGATGAGTCTGCTTTTATGAGCAATATTTGGATGATATTTCAGTCCTTTGCCTTTGCCCTTTACCTGATTGTCTTCTTGAGATGAATTTCTAAAAGTGAGATTTCTTGGTCAGTCTGAAGAGACCCAGGGGTGGACTCAGGCTCTCCAAGTGTCTCGGTGGTACATCTGGGTCTCTGCTCACCTGCCCATATGCTCACCTGTGTGGTCTGGGCTGGGGACTTGTCAGAGCTAAAGTTCCTGGTCCCAGGATTCAGGGATCCAGAAAAATCAGACCCTGACACTTCTCCTAGCAGCCCCAAGCTGGTCTTCAATTCTTCCTCCTGTGGAATCATGTGTGTAGGGAGGAGGAGCCAAGGCTGGGAGAGTGGGGGGAGGAGCTTCATGCCCATGGGTGATCATGGTGGGCAGAGCATGAGCATCTTGAGATTGGAAAAGGACATGCAGGGAAGGAGACATGGCATTAATGCAGCATCTGTCAGGGCAGCAGGAAGAACGAGGATGGGAGATGTTTGCCAAGGGTTGGGGGAAGAATGTGGAGCATACAGAGCCCTCAGTGCTGGTGATGTCATCTCTGACCCTTGCACCCCCTCCAGCCTTCCACATGGGTGGTTCAGGAGCTGCCAACTCTCATCTACCTTCCTCTCACCCACACCCACTATGCATACCTGGGACCTTCACTCAGGCTCACTGTTAGTCACTTCCTACTTTCTTTAACCAAAATTCTGCATGTCCAGATTTTGGGCATTTATATCTGTAATGATAAAAACTTCAAACCATTCAGTGACATATTCTGCATTCCCTAAAAGCACAATTCATATACAGTTTTTTAGTTTCATGGGCTGCTCAGGCAAATACCTTGAAATGGCTCATGTTAAAAAATGGAAATTTATTAGCTTATGGTTTTAAGGCTAAAATAAATTCCAAATCAAGGAATCAACAAATTGATGCTTCCTCCCAGAAGACTGTGGCATTCTGGGGCTGGCTGCTGGTAATTCTTGGCTCATCTGTCATGTGGCAAGGCATATGGTGGCATCTCCAGATCTTGCTCTTCCCTTCCAGGTCATATGGATGACCAGTCTCTTGTTCCCTATGGTTTTCTCTCTGTCTCCAAGTTTTCTTCTACTTACAAAGGACTCCAATAATAGGATGAAGACCCATTCTGATTGAGGTGGACCACACATTAACTGAGAAAATCTCATCAAAAGTCCAAGTTACAAGGTTGGACACCCACAGGAATGGATTAAATTTAAGAACATGTTTTCCTGGGATACGCACAGCTTCAACCCAGCACGCAATTGATTTTAAAACAATTAGAAACTTTCAGAAAATTTGCAAGTACAGTACAACCAATTTTTCCTTGAGCCACTTAAAAGTAACTTATTGAACTGCTACACTGTTACTCCCCTAATATTAAATGTGCATTTCCCTTAAATAAAGAATTCTCCATAACCATATTACAGCCCTAGGTATCAGCAAATCAGCATGGAAACATGACTGCAATCTAATCATCAGGCCCAGTAGAGTTTAGTCAGGTGTCTCAATAGTGTGCCATAATAGGGAAAGTAGCCAGTCCACAGTCATGTGTTGGCTTTAGATATATTTTAATGCAATTTAGGTTCCCCAGTCTTTCCTTGACTTTCCTGAAACTGACACTTTTGACAATTGCAGGTCAGTTATTCTGTAGAGTGTCCCACTATGGGGTTTTGCCTGATGTTTCTGGTTATACATCTTTGGGAAGAATATCACAGAAGTGATGCCAGTTCTCTTGGCATGCTGGCAGGTGCTCCTTGTTTTACTCATCCCCTCACTGATGGTGTTCAACAAATTACCTGATGATAGTGTTCCACCAAGTCCCTCCCCTATAAAGTTACTCTTTTCCTCTTTGTATAAGTATTTTTGTGGCAAGAGTGCTTTGAAACTATACAAATATCCTGTTTCTCATCAAATTTTCTGTATGCATGTATGTATTGATTCAACTTGGACTCATGCTTTCCGGTTTAATTCAATAGGTTATAGTCTGTTTATATCATTACTTATTCTAATGCTCCTATTTTCCTTGATTTGGCCAGTGAGGACCCTGTAAACTGATATCTTTGTCCTTTTGATAAATCCCCTTGATTAATCGAGCCATTCCGTACTTTCTAGCAATAAAATCCTGTTAGCTCATGTTTTGCTTTTCCTGCCACAGCCTGGGAATCAGCCATTTCTCCAACGAGTCTGGTTCCTTTCAGTGGAGAATTGTGTCCAGACACCAAGCTCTGGGTGTTGTGTGTGGTCCTTGCTGCAGGGTGGTGATAGCTCTCAGGTTCTACTCCTTTGAGGTGGCCCCTGGGGCTGGGGCAAGCTGAAGGAGCAGCTTGGGGAGCCTGCATCTGGCTGACATTTCCAAGCCTCTGCCTATGTGAGGGTGTGCTTGAGATAGCATTTCCAGGAGTGAACATGGTGACCCCAGGAGGAGAGTGCCCTGAAGTTCCCTTTTATACTTTTTATTCTGAGGTACTTTCAATCTTATGAGGTATTTGCAAAAATAATAGAAAACCATACGGAGAACTCCAAAACACTCCACAAGTATATACCCAGATCCAAAAATTTTTAATATTTTGCCACATTTGTCACATCATTTTGTTTCCAAACATTTGAGAGTAGGCTATATACACGCCCAGATGGTTATGGCCACTTGAAGGCCTGAAGCAGAGCTGGGAGCCCTAGAATCTGAGTGTGAGTGTGCATATGTGTGTGTGTGTAGTTGGGTGGAAGGGTGAGTGAGCTTGGCCCGGGCCTCATGTCAGTGTGAGATGTCTTCTCTGAGCTGTACAATCTCACTTGCAAGCCCCACCTAATGCTACCAACTCCTGCCCAACCCCAAGCAAAAACAAAACTCATCTACACAATTTAATAAAACAAAACAAAATCTTAAAGAAATCATACCCAGCAACACCAGAAAAAGAGGAACCTGGCCCAAGTTCAAAGAGAGTCATACATCAGATCCAAGATGCTCTCCATTCTTAGAGGCAACTTTTAAAAAACAAGGACATGAAAAGCAAAGCACAAGCTTTCTTGTGAACATGTTAGACTTACAGATACGTCTGACGTTATGTAAAATGTTGTGTGCCCTTGAACCTGAGGTGCCAAGATACAGAAGAGATTGTTAGCTCTTAAAACTCCTCACCAGCCCTTGCATTCAAGTGAGCATCTCACCTAATCATAGACATTATCAGTGACAGGAACTTAACATTTGTGCAATATTAACTAAACTATAGCCCTTTTTGGAAATTCGGCAATTTTCCCAGGAATGCTGTTTTCTGATCCAGGGCCCACTTTGCAGGAGCTGTTATTTCACAGAATCCATTACAGCCTTTAATATTTCCTCCATCTTTGCTAGCTTTTATGAGCTTGATTTGTGATTTTATTTTGGATCTCTTAGATGGAAATTCTCCAGATTAAACTATTTAAGAATTCTGTTACCATTCAAATATTTTTTACTCATTAACATAAAGTCTTTTTATTAGATCTATGCTATTTTTATATACTTTTCTGCACACAAAATGAATTCTTGCATCAGTGACAGATTCTCTTTCTGAAGGATTTCCACACCATGAGCAGCATCCATTCCTAGCTACTCTCAGCCTTTCCATTTATGGTGTCTATTAATTTCACCTGTAAAATGACAATTCTCTTTTTTAGTCTTGAAGGATATCATGTTCTAGGTCAGCTGTTTTTTTCCTAAGAGCACTTTCTTTTTGAGTGTCTACAGTTTTTTTCCCTTTTTTTTTTTGTTATTTTTTAAAAGGTACTTATATTACATAAATGTTACATTAAAAATGTAGGGGATTCCCATATGCCCCACTCTCTACCCATCCCACACTTTCCCAACCAACAATATCCTTCATTAGTGTGAAAACATGATCCTCAGTGAAACTGTGGCTCCTTTGAGTGCCATCTTTTTTTTTGTCTACAAGTTTTTAAGGCACAGTCTTTGGTCTGCTGATTTCTTCTTCTCATTCTAGTGATGTTTTTTATCCTCATGGAGCACAAAGTGCTCCTTGCAATGTGGACTGAGGTCATGTCTTAGTTTTGGAATTTCAAAATATTGTCTCTGATATCTTCCCTTTTTCTTTTCCTTACATTATCACAATTCCACATATGTTCAACTGAGTTCCTGTACACTTTATGCTTTTACTTGTTCTTCACCCATTTCTATCTGTTCTCCTCATGATTTCTTGTAGTTAAATTTCTTCATTCCAGTCTGACAATTCTTTCCACAGCTATGTCTCATCTACTTTTCTACCCATCTATTGTGTTCTTTCTCTACTAATTTTAAAGTCATAAAAATTCCATTTGGCTCATTTCCCTTCTATAAGGGCCTTGGCTAAAATAGAAAGCTTCTCTTTTATGATATTAACATAGTAATAAAAATTATTTGGGGATCCAATGATTAGATTTTTTTAATATAACTTGTTTTGTTAGAGAAGTTGAAGTTGACAGAAATTCTTGCAGAAAAGAGAATTTCTCAAATACATCCCTATTATTAGAACCTTGCATTAGTGTGGTACCTTGGTTAAAACTGATGAAAGAATATTAGTATAATTGTACCATTAGCTATGGACCATAATTTACATTGGTGTTCACGCTTTGTGTTGTATAGTCCTGTGGTTTTTAAAAAAATTTATTGGACTAACATATTAACATATATATATATAACCTACAATTTCCCCTATTAACCATACTCAAATAAAAGTTCATTGCTGTTAATTTTTTCACAATATTGTACTGCCATCACCACCATCCATTACTAAAACTTTTTCATCCCATAGAACAGGAATTCTACAAAAATTAAGCATTAAATCCCCATTCCCTACCCATATCCAGCCCCTGTTAAACTGTATTCCGGTTTCTGACTCTATGACTTTGCTTATTCTAATTAATTCATATCAGTGAGATATGATATACAATATTTGTTATTTTGTGTCTGGCTTATTTCACTCATCATGATGTCATCATGATTGATGCATAGTGTCACATGTATCAGAACATCCTTCTTTTTTATGCTGAATAATATTCCATCTCATGTATGTACCACATTTGGTTTATCCATTCACCTGCTGATAAAAATTGTGCTGCTTCCATCTTTTAGCAAATGTGAATGATGTCACCATGAACATAGGTGTACAAATATCTGTTCAAGTCCCTGCTTTCAGTTCTTTGGCATATTCTTAAAAGTGGGGTACCTGAGTCATATGGTAATTGTGTATGATAATTGTAACTTTCTGAGGAACAGCCAAACTGTTTTCCAGTTTGATCATTTGTATATCTTTTTTTGGAGAAATATCTATTGAAGTCTTTTGTCCATTTTTAAATTGGGTTGTTTGAAGTCTTTTGTCCATTTTTAAATTGGGTTGTTTGCCTTTTTACTGAGTTGTAGGATTTTAAAAAATATATTCTGGATATTAAACCCTTATTAGATATGTTGTTTCCAAATATTTTCTTCCATTATATAGGGTGTTCTTTTTACTTTCATGATGTACAAAAGTTTTTAATTCTGATGAAATCTCATTTGTTTAGGTTTTCATTATTGCTTTTTCAGAAATAAATATATCAATATTTGAAGAAAAAGATAAAATTCAGCCCTGCATGAAAATGTAAGACACGGATACCAAGTGTAGTAGATTAAAATATACAAGGGTAGTTTAGCATTCCCAATCACAAAAGGCAAGTGATCCTGTGAACAGAATGACAAAGGAGAAAAATCTTGCAAGCATCTAAAAGAGGTGTGAGAAAATGTATTTGATAAAACTCAACATTTATTCATAGAAAGTAAAAATTAGAAAGTTAAATTTCCATTTCATACCCACTAGAGTGGCTACAACTACAACAAAAAATGGCAAGTGTTGGGGAGGAAGTGGAGACAGACAAAGTAACACCCATTCACTGCTGGTGAGATGTAAAATGGTGCAGGCTGCCCCTGTGGAAGACAGTTTGGTGGTTCCTCAGGAAGCTACGCAAGGCCTTGGTGGTGAGCCCTACCCAACTCCGAGCCCTCGCTCCCGTCACCCCTGGCCCAGCAGGTCAAAAACCCACCCAGCACTGCTTCCTGCCCTCAAAGCACTGCCCAGCCCCTCGCCCTGCCCCTGACTGCCCCACCAAACAGGGTCCCATCCCTACCCCAATCCCAGCAGGCACAAGTACCGCCCACACAAAAAATAAAGTCCCCCTTCCTTAACTCGGCCCCACCCACTTTGAGAGTACCTGACAGGGTCCACCTTGAGATCCATATAAATTTCACCACCAGTTGGCGGCTGACAAACCATGCAAACAGACAACAAGGCAGAGGGCTCTCCCGTCCCTCCACCCCGGACCTTCCCAGAATGGCCCAAATCTGTTGTACACCTGGTGAGGGATTTGGAAAATGTCTTGAGGGACCACCATGAGCTGGCTGGGACACTCTCTGCCTTGGAGACTCTCCAGGGACCTGGGCAGACTTGGAAAGATTTTGGATGTGATCATGGCCTTGCAGGCTCTGACAGGATGTTTGAGGCCTGCAGAGGCCTAAGGTGGCCTGTTCCTGGAGGCAGAGAGCAAGTGGGAGGGACTGAGGGACTTGGAAAAGGGGCAGGCAGGCAGGCAGGGATGCACGTGTGTACGTTTCTTTTTCTGGAAATGAAACTTGTTCTTTGGAAAGAACCTCAAACAGACTCGTATATTTGGCTGAGGCTGGAGGGAGTGGGGGTGGGGAGCAGATCATATGTGTGTTTTCATTTTAGTTCATCTTCTGGAAATGAAACTTATCCTTCATTTTGGAATCACGTCAAAATGACAGGAAGGGTGGAAACGTGAAACTGAAAATAACAGTCCATGTGTGAGCTTCCAAATATCACCAATCAGGGACCATGGCTAGAGAGGAAAGCCGTGCTCGGGGAGGGGAACCCCTGCGTTCTCCTCTTCAGGAAATCGTACCTTCCTTTTCTTGAATCGCCAGACACTTTATTTGGTTTCTCAGAACAAGGATAACAACGATGATAATAAATAACTACAGTGGTTATAAATAACACTCTTGATGAATGACCACAAGGTCTATGACAAAAATAAAAGAACAAATAACTTATTCATTCATTCTTTGGGTTCATTCAGAATATGAATGATAAGCCAAAGTGGGGGTGGGAGGAGAATAGAATGCAGGCAGGCCTCAGAAGGAGAGAGCCCTGCTCCACCAATTGAGAACAGAATTCTCTCTCCCACATCAGGGCTCACCCCTTAGTCCACCAACAGCACACACAGGCACAATCTACTCTCTGACCACAGTGGACATCTGCTCCACCACCAGGGCACCCATATGAACAGTGCATTAGGCAGCAGAACGGATCTGAATGCTGGGACAGGGTCACACTTGGGCTGCACTTACACATGGCCTCCGCAGACTTGAGCACCAGCAAAGAGCAACAGGCCCTAAGGGAAAATAGTTTGGTCTTGTGCAGGCTCCTCCTCTTTCTAACAGGTCCTTCATGGCCCACCTCTCTATTCACTATCCGACCTTCGTTTCTTCCCAAAGGATATACCTCAAGGACCTGAGTTGGAAGAACAGAGTGGGAGGGATGAGAAAGAAGGGAGGGGGGAGAGGGGGGGGGGAGAGAGAGAGAGAGAGAGAGAAAGAAAGAAACAGGGAGACCCAAATAACATGTTTCACACATACTCAATCCACAAATTTACAGGCTTTTAAACACACATCTCCATAACTCAGCCTCCAGTCACCCAGTCTTTTGCCCAAACCCTTCAGAAACTGCCCCACACTGAGCTACAATTAATGTTGCTCACATGTCCCCATTTCTGACCCTTCAGACACTGCATGATAATCTTCCACGGGTCAAGATACATTCTAATACCTAGAGCCTTAGCACCTCACACAGCACTGACTCTACCCATTCCATCCTCAGTTCACAGGACCTTCTTTGGGATTTTTCTGGAATCACTGGAACTTCAGGGTCATTGAATATTTAACTTATAACAGGTAGAGCTTGCTTCTTCTTTATCCACACTTTCAAAATCCACTGGTTACATAAAACAAACACTATAGTTACTACACACTCCTTGAACACATGCAAATGGTTACATTACACACACACAAACTGATTCTAGATGACTACACAAAAAACCTGACTACATACAAAACTTGACATCCTACATATATACTCTGATCATCAACATATTTCCCCTCCAACCAAATTCCAAAATTTCCATAATGACCACATATGAGTAGTTTCTATTGGCCTGTCTTCCAACAGAAAACAATAACAACAACAGTACATAACCAGAAAAATAACTTATGAGGCATTGTAGAGCAATCAGTGCAGACAATATTTGTCGGGTTACAGTACCTGATAAAAGGAAAGCATAGGGAAGCAGATGTGGTTCATGTGACTGGGCTCCTGTCTACCACATGGGAGATTGCTGGTTCAGATCCTGGTGCCTCCAAAAGAAGACAGTGAGCTGGCATGACAGGCAGGTACAGCAAGCTGACACAACAAGAGACACAAGAAGAAAATGAGAGACACAACAAAGCAGGGAACAGAGTTTCCTGGTGCCTCCTAAAGAAGACTGCAAGCTGACATGATGGCCAGGCAGGGTGAGCTGACACAGCAAGATGACATAAAAAGAGACATGGGAAGAAAAACAGAATGAAAGACAACAAAAACAGGGGTTGGACATGGCTCAAGCACTTAGGCACTTCCTTCCATCATCAGAGGTTCCAGGTTCGGCTCCCAGTGCCTCCTAAAGAAACAAGGAAGATGAACAGACACAGCAAGTGAAAAACAACAAGGGGGTGGGGAGAAATAAATAAATAAGTCTTTTAAAAAAGGAATCACAATTATATGAGTGTCACATTTATAAAGGCTTTCTTCCTGAGGCATTTGGCAATTTTCAGGGTGGGGTGTAAATTCCCAGAAAGAAGAGACTTCCTTTGTGGACTATGGAGAAATAGACTGACATATTTGTAGGCACAATATGCAAAATTCTGAGTCCAGGTAGGATGTAGGGAAGAGAGACTTGACAACAACTAAAAAGAGATTTATTATAAAGTATTTTTTAAAGATCAGAGGGTTGTACAGAGGTGACTAGATGAACTAAGATTGCACAAAAGTAGAAGCCTTTATTGAGACAAGATCACCAAACACTTTCACACATGGAGGATTTGCTTAGTTTGAACACTAAGCATAATAGGTAAAAAGACACTACTAGGGAATAAAAACAAGCAGATGGTTATATAGACTGAAGTTGGGTAAAGATTGGGTTGAAATCCAGTGTGTCTTCCAACTAGTGTATGATTTACGCATAGGCTATTAGTTGGGGACTAAACAGGAAAGTGTAATATCTCATGCAGTACAAGGATTCTTTGGAGATAACATTCAACCACAAGAAGATGTCTGTGATAAATACAAAGAAGACTGATCTTAAAGAAAGAAGGTTTGTCTGAGCATAAATCAAAGCAGTAATGAAGCCAGAATGGATATCAGTTCCTGAGTGACAGTGATGAGCCTTACCTCATTCTGCCTAAGAGAGAATAGCCAATCTCATTGGGGAAAAAATCAACTAAATTATTTTTCTGTTTATTAGTCAATGTCTGACATAATATATAAAACATTTTCTGTGTCAATTGATAGGGGATGTGATGAAGAATAAAAAGGAAAATGACAAGATGAATAATTGTCATTTATTTTGGCATATATTTTGAGATCAGAGTTAAAATAAAATTAATGTAGAATATAATTTTTTTTTACATAAAATTGAAGAAATTGTAAGAAAGGTATGCAATGGCAGAGAATTGCAATAGCTGAGAATTTACCAAAGTGTGGCCCATGGATAATCTCAATGGATGAGTTTAACAGATATCATAAATAGAAAACAACATTAATGAACTTGAAGATCTTTGAATATAAAATATTCAAACAAAAACTGTAGAAATAAAGTGAGAATGGAGGTTAGCATTGCAATATGTGCATTGAATTAATTTTACAAACAAGGGTCTCTCTTTTCCAATGTGTGAAAGAGGGATAATTATCAATTACCGAGTTCAAAGACCAAGAGTTCTCTTGTCATACTGGCAGTGGAGAGATCTCCACCATTTTCTTCCCTAGCCTTCTGTATGTGTGTATAGAGTGTGGGATCACTGCCAATTGGTGATTTGGGGATTGATGGTTGTTGTGTCATGAATTGTTCAAGATTATATTCTCATGTGTTTTGATCTCAGAATTTTTGAATAGTGCTATTTCTGTGCCTAGAAAGGGAAGTGCTTTATGAATACTTAAATTATGTATATAAGGAATCCTTAAAATGGAACACTTCACACACCTTCAGTTTTCCCATATACTTTTTCATTGTGATTTCACTTTTCTTGCTGAAAAAAGACTTTGCAAATAAAATTCTAATGCATGGAATTACACACTGCATTATTCTGGGTTATGGGAAATTTTTATACCAACATACTCATTATTATCCAGGACTGACATGTTTTTTATTTCTTTAACATAAGTGGATTCATTTTCAATTTGATCATACATTTTGTTGACAAATTAAACAGCATTTTAATAGGATGAAAATGTACGTACCATCCTACTCTACTTATAAAGTAAATGTGATTATTTAGTTAATTTCATCCTTGCTATTTGTATACACATTAGAACACTAAGATAATAATTAAGACATGAAATTTTGGATTCTAAGTGTTTCAGTTTATATTTTACAGTTTGAAATTTATTTGAAGTTATTATCAGATTGATTAAAATGTATGTGTTAAGAACTGCACTAACAAATTCTATCTTGACCAACATCAAATTTTCAGTAACAATTTTACTGCACACATAAATGTGCAAGTACTAATCTATTGAGTTTAATGTGAATTTTTATTTATTCTTTACAAAATTCTGCACAAAATATTTCCAAACAATACAAAAATTCTGTATTCTTTGATGGATTTTGAGCTTAATGTTTCTTTCACATATTTATTTGTTTTCAGTCAAGTCTTAGTTGTCTGTTGTGAAATACACTATGTCTTTAGGATTATATTTTTGTATATGTAAAAATATTAATATTGTTTAAGGAGTGATTGCTCACTGAAGAAATTCCCCCATTCATAACACTGAGAAGACTTGATATAGTATGAACCCTCTTATATCTTACAAGTGTTGTGTGAATGGATGATTTCTCTTGATTTTCTTTGAATAACTTCTCCAGTATGAATTATCTCTGATAGGCATTGTTCTCCTAGTAAATATTTTTCAACATTATTTAATGATTTAGCAGTTATTCTTACTCTGAGTTTTTTTCTTGTGGTTGGCTGAATAATAGTGAATAATGGTTGCATTGCAGGCCTAGAATTTATCTCATAGGATTTGACTCCTTTTGTTTAAAGGATAAATTGTAACTTAAGAATAATTATTGTGACAGTTTGAAGTTCTTTTATGAATCCCCAAAACAGAGAAATTGATTTGAACTAATTCATTCCTGTGGGTCTGAGAACCTTTTGTTGAACTACATCAGTGAGGCATGACTCAGGTTGACCTCTTGCTGGGTCTGATAAAAGTAGACATGGAGAGACACACACAGTACAAGGGAACTTCCATTTTAATCCTGTCATGTGAGAGTAAGCACTTCAGGTTCATGTATTTCCTGCAGAAAGGCAGAGAAGCTCTGAAAGACTGAGAGAGGAGGCCTGGAAAGAGACAGACTTATCTGTCCAGAAGATGGTGGATTCTGGAGGGGAAGGCAGAGACCTTGGCAGTATTTGGTAGCCATCTTTCTTTACCATGTGGCAGCTGAGTTGGTAAGAAAGCATCTTTGCTGATGCCTATATTGGACATCTCTTTGTTTATCTAAGTTAAGAACACTGACTCTAGGCTATGCCATATACATGGGATACATATGGTTTCTCACCAGTGTGACATGTTACCTAAGTTCATAAAAAATAAAATCTTTCCCACATAGATCATATCCTTATGATTTATCTCCAATGTGTTTTCTCATATTTTCTAAAGACTGAATATTTACTGAAGATTTTCCCACTTAGCTGACATTCATAAGATATCTTTCCATTATGAGTTCTCCCATGACTTTGAAGAACTGAACATCTATTGGATGTTTTTCCATGTAAATATCATAGTGTCTCTCTCCAGTATGAGTCTCCTCATATCATCTAAGAAAAGAATAACTAGCAAAGAATTTTACACATGTTTAACATTGATTATGCTTATTTCCAGTGTGAGTCCCCTCATGACGTCTAAGGTTACATATATTGGATGTTTTCCAAAACATATGACAACCATAAGGTTTCTCTCCAGTTTGATTTAATTTGTGTTATCTAGGTAGAACTTGCACTAAGTTCTTTCCCACATGTGTGATATGTATTTTCTCTCCAGTGTGAAGTCTCTCATGTTTTCTAAATTTGGAACTGGTATTAAAGGATTTGCCACTATATGGCATTCATACCATTTCTTTCCAGTTCTAGTACTCTCATTTCATTTATAGTCAGAATTTTATCAAAGGTTTTCTCACATAGATGGCATTCCTATTGGTTCTCTCCAAAGTGAATGCCATTATAATGTCTACAGATAAAGATTCAAAAAAGATTTCTCACATGGATGCCATATGTAAAATTTACTTCTACTGTGAATTTGTTATGTTGATTGAAAGTTGACTGGTCCCTGAGGATTTTTCCAAATTCTTTGCTAAGACAAGGTTTCTTTCCCATTACATTTAACTCACCTTAAGTCACTGTGGATCTCTGATTGAAATATTTTCACAATCATTATATTCAAAGGGATTCTGTCATGTGTGCTATTTTTAATTTTGGGAAATAGATGAGAGACTAAATATTTCTTCATAGACATTAATTTATTCAATTCCCAATATATAAATTCTAGCCTAATCATTCAGTGATAGTCTCCAATTAAAATGTTACTCATGTTGGTCATGTGCAGCCATTTTACTCTCTGGGATGCACAGAAATTTGCTCTTTTTAACCATCACAAATGGCAAACTATCTGACCAATTTTGAGAAATTGTTTAAGTTTAAAAAACAAGATATATGAATGAGGTTTATGCAATTGTATATTTGCAAGACTTAAGATTATAGTTTTGAGCTCAAGTTAATTTTTCCTTAAAATCAAATACAGGACATTTTGCTTGATCGGCACTTAATCCAACTTTAGTGACAATCACATGATTTTGCTGAATTATTTACTTATGCATTTCCCACTTATCTAATTATATAACCATGGTTACCATGAAAACCATGAACTTACCAATTACATGATGGTAGATTTGTCTTCCTGCTTATATATTGAATTCTACTTTTGTAAGGCCATATTTCTGCCTGAAATAATTGGAAAAAAACAATACATTGCTAGAGTAGAATTAGGGGAAAGAAAATGTAAAAATTTTCCAAAAGTTCCAATATTTCAAAATATTGATAGTTAGCTTGGTAAATAATTTCAAATTAAGGAATAATCTAGGGCACTGATGGTTTAAAAAGATTTTCAGGATTGAAAACTGAGAAGAGTGAAAAGAAAATTGGAAGTTGTGCAGGTAAGGAGAGGAAAATCTTCAAAGAGGGAGATCAGGACAGGGTCCACTATGTGAAATTTTATTTTAACAGTATATGAATATCCTTTTCCCTAAAGACAAATACACTTGAATACAGATCGACAAGTTCAAGGAATAATGGCAACATAGGAGGAAATTTTTCCACATATTCTCATCTATATTTCAGAAAATTTGTCAGTGGAATATTGTAGATATCAACAGTTGATATTTAAAAGGACCTATTCATTCAGTCATTAAACTCACCCTCATACTTAACACGTGTTTCTGGCATATTTACCTGTACTCTTTAGAAATCCTATATATCTTCTTTCCACAGTTCCCTTCTATTTTCCACTTGAGATACTACATTGGATTTGAAGACCTGATGTTTTGTTGTGTAGAAAAGGTAAAAGAATTTTGAGTTCTGTATTTTAACAGTGCATGAAAATCAAATCCAGGGCAGGATATTGAGGTAGTTGAGGTAATCATTGAAGGTATACCATGGAAAGATTCCTAGAATACAAGACATTGACAATCCTTTAATAGTAAATGAGTAACTCTTGACTTTGTACCCAAATTCAGTGATAATTCTGAATATTAATACTTATGTACAAGTTCAAACACAGAATTCAGAGTACTCAGAAATTTCAAACATAGAGAAATTCTGTGTTTCCACAGTGACTGAAAATAATTTCCAAAAAGAATCTAATAAATATCAATAGAATACTATAAGTTCAATGTGGAAAATGATATGCCTATTACTTTTACTACTATGATCTAAAATATCAGCATATTTTATAAAGCAGAATAGTTATTTATAAAATATTTAATCCATATATTTATGTATTCAAAATTATTCATTTTGTTCCCAAAGCTGTTCTAGCATTGGAGCTTGAGTGACAATAAAGATGTGAAATTTTGGTTAAGAAAATTACATTCTACTGAGTTGAAAAAGAATATATAACTAAAAATTAGGGAATCATTGCTTTTAGGTGGTTGTAGAGATTAAAAGTAATAAGGAGTTGATGATGGACTATGCCCATCCCAAGGAACAGAGAGTGCCTGCAATTGGAAGCAATATAGTTCCATCCATCTGCCCCATGGTATCTAAGCTCCCTCTCAATTAGAAGCAGAGTGGGCATCACCATCTCAAAATCTCCAATATTGGGGAATGAAAAATGGACTAAAGCAGACTTATTATTATTCTATTATAGACATTATTTTTCTAGAAATGGAAGAACTCATATCATTGATCTGAAGGCAGTGGCTACCAGAGGTTCTGAGGGATGGGAGAGGGAAGAATAGATGTAATATGGGGACATTTACAGGACTTTGGAATTGTCCTGCATGATGTTGCAGTGATGGATACAGGCCATTGTATATTTTGTCAGAACTTACAAAATTATGTGGGACAGAGTGTAAACTATAATATAAATTGAAGTTCATGGTTAGTAGCAATGCTTCAATATGTGTTCATCAATTGTAACAAATATACCACACTAATGAAGGATGTAGTTAATGTGGGAAATTATGGGAGGGAAGAGGAGTGGGGCATATGGGAATCCCTTAATTTTTTATGTTACATTTGTGTAATCTAAAGCTTCTTTAAAAATAAAAAAAAATAATTAAAAAAGTAATAAAGTGTGATTGGAGTGGTATATGGGGAAGAACTTCTAAATATTTTTTTGGAGAGATAAATTAGATAGATAGTTAGAAAGTGCAATAGTTTGAGTCTTTTATTAACCTAAGAAAAGATCATGTCCTTAGGGCTAAATCATTCTTGTGGGTATGAAACTATTGTAGGTGGGTCATTTTGATTAGATTACTTAAGTTAAAGGCCTTTTGTTTATATTACTTCAGTAAGGTATAATTCAAGGTGGATGTTAATCCTCTTAATGGAAGCATTTATAAACAAGATAAATAAAAAGGAGAAACACACAAGATCACCAAAGAAACCCCCAGACACTGTAAATATAAGTCCCAGAAGCCAGAACCTGTGGGCAATGGAGCCCAGAGGATAATGCAGAGACCAGCAGATGCTGTCATATGCCTTGCCATTTGACAGAGGAATCCAGAATCATTAGAAATGATGCAGTCTTTGGTGAGAAATCATCACAGGGTGATTTCTTTATTTATATACTTTTCTCGGCATATGCTTACAACCTAATAAATCCCAATAGTAAAAAGCCAACTCATTTCTGGTGTATTGCTTTGAGTAACCTAGCAAATTAAAACAGATAAATAAATAGATAGATAGATAGATAGACAGACAGATAGAGATAAATTTAGAGACTAGCTTATTGAGACCAGGTGTTTGATAGTCTCTAGCATTACAACTCTGAGCAGCTTTCTCTGGTATGTGTCCATTAGAGATTCCTCTTCCTTGTTGAAGCCTATAGATATTCCTTTGAAAGTCATGACTCCTCAAATATCACAGACATTCAGGGTCAAACTGGGCCATTACTACCAATGTCTAAAGTAGGATGGTCAGTTGAAAGCATTGAGAAAATGGGAGCTGTGTGTATAGAAGATCCAACTGTTTTTTGGGTTCCAGTCAGATCATCCTCTGTGGTGACTTTCCATGTGCTTTCCACATACATACTCTGAATATATAAATCTTCATTATAATGTGATCACATGACAGGTGGTGTGATATAACCTGGACATTTCCCAACAGTTAATTATGACTTCTAGATGGTGATTATAAATTTTGCACTTGAGCATTTAGAACATAAACAATATTCTCCAACAATTTCATGCAAATCTATTTATCAAAAATAAAAAATATCCATGATATTTCACCTTTAAACCATGACTATGGTTAGATTATTTACCTAGATGACATCAGTTTCCTGTCTTCTATAAAATGGTTTAAAAACCTGTTATTAGTTTACAAGTCTCAAATAAGCTAATGTGTAATGAACCTCCTATCTAAATATGAGCCACAGGTCTATTATCCATTAAAATGGCAGTTGACTTTGGAACATTGGCTATCACTCTGAAGCATAGAAGAGACTTTGTACAGAACATGGGATCCATAGGTGCTGCCTCTCTTGACTCTACATAACTCAGATATTAATTTTACATATATGTAAATATTGTTCAAGAGTACATATAATTCAAGACTACTTACTATAGAATTGTTCTATCCTGATCATTCCTGTGATATGAGATCCCCATTTTCAACTTTTTTTCTGAGTCCTCAAACATAGGTTTTCATTTTCTCTCTTGTATCTTCAAAACAAGATAAAATTCAGTGATTCTTGTCTGTCTAAGAGATGAAGAAGTCTCTTGATGTGTTTTGGTCTCTCCAATTCTTCAAAATTTCCAAAAAGCCATAAATTTTACACTAATTCTATTTCTTAATGCACAGCCAAAATTAAGGAAACAATATTTCTTATTTATGTCTTCCATTTATCAAAATTTTAAAAAAGTTTATCTATAGGAGGAAAAATTGGCAATTGGCAACAATGGTGGTAAGGAGAATTTTAGATATATTTTATTGAGGTTTTAAAATATGCAGCATATTCTATCAAAATTTTAGAAATTTAAAATTAGGAAATAAATATGTGATTCCTCATTGTCTTCTCTGTCCAGAATCATGCTGTGTGCCCACCTCAAGAATTCACTTTCCTCATCTGTAACACTGGGCTGATTGAACTAAACTGCTGAAAGAGAAACCTCCTTAATGGACTTTAAACTTCTATTCTTATTCACTTCTAACACCTATATTTAATACATTCCTAGGCTGATGGCAGGTACTAAATATTCAATGAGTGTATTATTTCTCCAAAAAGGCCTGATACTGGATGAAAAAAGAAATCCTCTCTCATCTCTTCAGGTAATACACAGCATTAGTGGAGGTTGGAACAAATTACTGTAATATTAGGAAGGAGATTACTTACTGATGAGACCTTAGTCTGCCTTAACCATCTTAAAGTTCTGGAAAAAGTAAACTGGAGCTCAGATCATTGAGTAGCTCTTGAACACACTTAGACTATCCATGTTGTAGTGGTTTGAAGCTGTATGTATCCCAGAAAAGTATATTTTTAAAGTTAATCTATTCCTGTGCATCTGGACCCATCCTAAGTAGGATATTTTGGAGAGGCCATTCAAGTTAAGGTGTCACTCACCTCATTCAAGTTGGGTCTTCATCCTATTACTGGAGTCCTTCATAAAAGAATGAAATTCAGACAAAGAGAAAGAAAAACACAGAATCAAGAAGCTGAAATAAAAAAAACACCAGGAAATGCCACTATGTAACTTGCCATGTGACTGAGGAGTCCAGTATTGCTAGAAGCTGGTCTTCCAGAAGAAAGCATCATCTTGATGATGCCTTGATTTGGACATTTTCATGGCCTCAAAATTGGTATCTGCTTTAATCAGCCTAGGAAACAAAAACATGTGCCAAAAGGGGAAATGTGCACATCTGCTAGCAACAGAAGTATAATTTCTATTGAAAAAAGAATTTCTTTCTCACCAGTGGTTGTGTTATCAAAAGCTCACTTGACAACAGTATTCCTCTGGGTTTTCACTCACAGCCATATAAGCATTAGGTGGGCAAATTTTAGGATGGAGAAAGAAGTTATGAGAAACCAGTCTTCAGAATTTCCAGACCCACTTATCATGAAGCCACAGCCCTTTACATGTAGGTAACCCCCACTCCAATCAACAGGATTATTTGGAGTACTCCAAGAGAAATAGAAATGGGAATAGAAATAGGGGAAGGTCTTTCCCTTCCCAGGGTCAAATGAAAATTGCTATTGCTGCTATTGCTTCTCTTGCTAATAAGGAAGATAAAAATACTATCACTGTACAGATAAGAACATGGAAACACTGAGTTTTGCAGTTAATTATCTGACAACATTCAGAGATATAGGATATTCTGGAAAAGGCAAAGCTATAGAGATAGTAAAAAAAGGGGGGGTGCAAGGGATTTTAAAGGGTGTGAATAGATGAAGGAGAGTAGATGTTTAGGGCAATGAGACTAGTCTACGATCCTCTAATAGTGAATACATGACATATTCATTTTGTCAAAACACATAGTAGAGTTCAGTACAAAGACAGAACAATTAAGATAAGTATAGACTTTATTTAATACAAACATATCAATAATGGTCAGTCAATTGTAACAAATATATCATATTAATTGAAGAAGTTAATAATAGGGGAACTGCATCCAGTAGGAAACAGTATGTATGAACACTCTGTATTTTCTGCTTAATTTTTCTGTAAGCCTAAAACTGCTTTACAAATAAATTATATTAATATAAAAGAAGTTCCACACCCAGTTGGTCTCCCCCATCCTTCCTCAGCCCTAAGCAATCACTTATTTTTTTCCTGTCTCTATGCATTTCCCATTCTGGACCACCATATGTATTGAGTCATATAATATCTAGGCTTCTGGGACTGATTCCTTCACTTACCATAATGTTTTCAAGATCCATTCTTATTGTAAACTGTACCAAGACTCCATTCCTTGCTATGGCCAAATTGTTTGGATAAACTAACTTGTGTTTGTCCATTATTGACATTTCTATAGTTTCCACAATTGGATATTATGAATTACATTACAAGTTTATGAATTCATGCACAAGTTTTTTTGTGGACATATATTTTTATTTCTCTTGGGTATAGGCTTAGGAGTGGATTTGCTGGGACACATGTTACTCTATGTTTCATTTATTTAAGGAATGGCCACAGTGTTTTCTGATATGATGGTACCATTTTATATTTCTACAGGTAGTATATGAGGATTCCAGTTTCTTCAAATCCTCGCCAAACATTGATATTATCACTTTTTGTTTCTATTCATCCTAATGGATGAGAAGTGGTATATAATTGTTGTTTTGAATTAAACTTCCCTGATGACTAAAAATTTTAGTTCTCCTTTTCATGTACTAGTTTGTCATTTATATAACTTCCTTCCAGGAGTGTATATTCTAATCATTTGCTCATTTTGTGTTATCTTTTTACTATTGAGTTGTAAATGTTCTTTACGTATTCTTGAAATATATAAAGTATATGATTTCAAGTATATGATGTCAAGTATATGATTTGCATCCATTTTTCTCCCATGAATGTTGTCCTTTCACTTTCTTAAAGCTTTCCTTTCAAGCAAGAAGTTTTGCATGAATTTTTGTATAATATGTGTGATAGAGTTCCTCTGTCTTTCTTTTAGATATGCATATCCAGTCCCCCAGCAGCATTTGTTGAATAGACTATTCTGTCCCTGGGTGGACCCAATTGACAATAGATGTGAGGATCTATTTCTGAACTTTCAAGTTGATTTCCTTAGTCAGTAAGTCTATTTTTATACCAATAACATGTTAGTTTTTTAAACCACTGTAGCTTTACAATACCCTTTAAAGTCAGGAAGTAAGTGTCCTCCAACTCTGGTATTCTTTTTCAAGATGTTTTTTGACTATTCAGGACCCCATTAGTTGTCTTTCCAAATTAACTTGATAATTGGCTCTTCCATTTCTGAAATACAGGCTAGTAGAATTTTTATTGGGTTTAAGTCGAATCTTTAATAAATTTGGGTAAAATCGACATCTTAACAATATTTTGTCCTCCAATCCATCAACACAGAATGTCATTCCATTTATTTAGGTCTCCTTTGATTGATTTTAGCAATGTTTCATAGTTTTATGAATACATGTCTTTTACATATCTGGTTAACTTTATTTCTAATATTTTAATTGTTTTAGTTGCTATTGTAAATGGAATTTTATTCCTGATTTCCTCCTTATTTTGCTCATTACTAGTGGATAGAAACACTACTGATTTTTGCCTGTTAATCTTGTATCCTGCCAATTTGCAGAACTCATTTGTTACCATCTATCTAAGTATAGGATAATGCCATCTGCAAATAGCAAAACTTTTACTTCTTCCTGTCCAATTTGGAAGTCTGTTTCTTTTATCTGCCTAATTGCTATATCTAGTGCTTCTAGCAAAATATTGAATAATAATAGTGACAGTGGGCATTGTGTAGGGTTCTTCCTAATCTCAGCAGTAAAGATGTCAGTCTTCCACCATGGAAATCTGTGTTAGCTCTTGGTTTTTCATATATATCATTTATCTTGTTGAGGAAGTTTCCTTCTGCTCATATCTTTTACTGTGTTTTAATCAAGAAAGGATGCTGGATTTTGTCAAATGCCTTTTCTGCATCAATCAAGATGCTCATGTGATTTTTCTCTTCTTATTTTTCAGGGAGGTATATTACATTAATTGATTTTCTTGTGTTGAACCACACTTGCACACCTGGTATAAAACCCACATGATCATGGTGTATAATTTTTTTTGAGGTACTTGGGCCAGGAGTTGAATCCAGAAACTCACATGTGGGAAGCTGGTGCTCATCCACTGAGCCACATTGGCTCCCCTGAGTTGCTTTTTCATTTGTTTGCTTGTTTTTTAGGAGGCACCAGGGACCAAACCCAGGACCACCAATGTGGGAAGCAGGGGCTCAGCCACTTGAGCTACATCCACTCTCCCATGGTGTATAATATTTTTAATGTGCAGATGGATTAGATTTGCAAGTATTTTGTTGAGGATATTTTCATCTATATTTATTAGAGAGCTTGGTATGTAAGTTTCTTTTCTTGGAGTATCTTTGGCTTTGGTAGTAGGTGGTAGTAGGGTGATGTTAGCTTCACAGAATGGATTAGGTAGCATTCCCTCCTCTTCAATTTTTTGGAAGAATTTGAGGAGTATTGGTATCAATTCTTCTTGGAATGATTCATAGAATTCACTTGTGATGCTAATTTAACCTGGGCTTAGCTTTATTGGTAGTTTATTGATGACTGATTCAATCTCTTTACTTGTGATTGTTCTGTTGAGGTCATCTATTTTTTCTAAGGTCAGTGTAGGTTCTTTATGTGCTTCTAGAAGTTTGTAGATTTCATCTAAGTTGGTGAGTTTGTTGGCATACAGTTGTTCATAGTATCCTCTTATGATGTTTATTTCTGTGGTATCACTGATAATGTGCTTCCTCACATTTTGATTTTATTTGTATCTTTATGTCTTTTCCTTGTCAGTCTAGATAAGAGTTTGTCAATTTTGTTGATCATCTCTAAGAACAAACTTGATTTTATTGAAATTTCTCATTTGAAGGGGTGAGCTTCCTTTCCAATTTCCTCTCTGGAAATGCTGATATCTTCTGTTTTTTTTTTTTTTTTTTAGGGGGTACCAGGGATGGAACCCAGGACTTCATACATGGGTAGCAGGTATTCAACCACTGAGCTACATGTACTCCCCAAAGAGAGTTGGTTTTGTTTGTTCCTTTATTTTTAGAAGGTACTGGGGAAGGAACCTGGGACCTTGTACATGGAAAGCAGGCACTTAACCACTTGAGCTACCCCTGCTCCCCTGTTCTGTTTGTTTTTTATTTGCCTCTATGGATGATTACTATTCCTTTCATTATCTCTAGATGTTTTTACTGGAGGGCTAATTTTGGTAGGAGGGTCTTCCTAGAGTTGGCCTTCCTAAATCAGTTTTCTCAGTTAAAACAGTCCCAGGGAACCACAAAGTGGAAGTACATTGCTTCCAATGTACCCTGGAATGGAAACTTGAAAGGCTGACAATCTTCTCTTTGATGCCTCCCAGAATCTGTGCTTTTCTGACTTGTCCAGCAAATGATACTTTTAAGCCAGCTCTTCTCTA
>JAQZBX010036820.1:0-24035 GCA_029593785.1 Cabassous unicinctus
TTCCTTCATCTTTCTGCCTTCTGCTTTCTGTTGTAGTTCTTACACACCATGTTTCTTCATTATCCCACTACTTAAGGGTATCAATTTCTATTCTATCTATTCTGTTTTCTTCTTTTTTTAATTAATATTAACTTTTTACTTCCAGCCTTTTCTTCACTCTTTCTCTCCCTCCTCATCATTCCAGCCTTCTAAATCATTATATATATATATTCCTCTATTTGGTTTCCCAGTCCATTGTAGGTACTCCACTTTTTTTTTCCTATTAACTGACTTCTGATGTCAAAGATGATAATTTAGATCATTATATTATTAATTTTTCTATTTAATATTTCCATTAATCATCTGAGTGTCAATTTATCTTATATGCAGTACTATGCACTATTCATATTGCCATCCATTATACAATTATTTTACAGTTAAATATTTTATTTCCTATTTGACTAAGAAAAACTTAAAGTGGCATTTTTGTGTTATTTATTTTTAATTTTCAAATTGAAAAGCCCCACAATTTTTATGTTTTGAATGTTAATTAAAATATATTGTATTTTTGTCAGATAAAGTATTTCATATAGGTTAAAACTTGAAAAGTTATTGACATTTATGGATTAATTGCAATACATTTTTTTTTAGTTTTCTTTATTTAGTTGTAATACATTTTTATAAATGAATCATAGATGTTGGGAAAGAAAGTTTCAAATGTTGCTATACAAATGTCAAATTATCTAATATATTAATAAATTTGTGGGAGGTGTACTGTTGGAGTATTTATGCAATAAATATTTTTGGTCCTTTATGCCATTTCATTTATTTAATTTTCTCAATAAATATTTAGTTGAATATATACAACATCCAGGTACTGTGTACACAGTATGGAAAAAGCATAAAAGTTCTTTGTCATCTTGGCCCCATAATCTGTCTAGGAGATACAGAGAACTATAAAGAAATAAGTCATGTGCCAAGTTAAAATATAAAAAATAGTATTAAAAAATGAAAATTAACACAGCTTAGGGGATGAGAGATTTAGTTGTAATGGTAAAACAAAGCAATAGGAAATTGTCTGATCAGGAATGCCTCAATAAAAAGATGACATTTGATCAAAGATTAGAAGGGCGGAGAGTAAGCCATATATGTTCATGAGAGGAAAGTGTTCCAAATAGGGGGATCTCTAGTGCAAAGGCCCTAGGCACATGTTGGGCCATGTAGTTTGAGGAACTATGAGGAGGTCCACCTAGCAAGGGTGACATTCTACTGTTTTGGGTGTGGATAATAATAAATCAAGTGCATGTATATAGATGATGATAACTGATATGGAGAAAAAATAAATGAAGGAGGGTCCATGGAGTCAGTTGGGTTACTCTTTTAAAATATAATTTTTAGAAAATTCTTTAAGGATAATAACACATATGTGTAACTGAAAAGAAGTGAAGCAGAGAGTCATACAAATATCTGGAGGATATAGTTTTTTCCATAGCGATTTTTTATTGATAAGCTGCAATATGCATGGTTTAATACAAAAATATTTAATCAAGTGAAAAGTAATAAGTTGAGCAATAGATACTCAAAACAAAATATTTCCCTTTGGAAACATGTTAAGATGAATATGGGATTTCATTGCCATCTTACTGAAATTTTCTTATGTGATAGTAGTCTATATACTCTGTGTTTTCTGTACTCATGCAGATGTGAATGGAAGTTTGGATGAGTAAATAAATGAAAAGTCCATTTATTGCAGAGTATCATTTCACAAGGCAGCCAAACCGGGTCAGACAAATGCAATAGCAAAACTAATGTTCTATAATATTAGTTATTTGTGTCTTTTTATCTCAATACAAATCATCATTTTTGAAACGCACATACTACTTAAATGGAATTAAGAAGAAATAGAATGTCTCAACAAACCAATTACTAGTAAAGACATTAAATCTGTAATCAAGAACCTCCCAATAAAGAAAAGCTCAGGACCAGATGGCTTCAATGGGAATTCTCCAAACATTTCAAGAAGAATGAATTCCAATTCTCCTCAAACTCTTCCAAAAAATTGAGAAAGAGGGAACTCTTCCTAAGACACTAAGTGAGGTCAACATCATTTTCATACAAAAGGCAGATAAAGATACCACAAGAAAAGAAAACTATGGACCAATATCTCATGAATATAGTTTCAAAAATCCTCAACAAAATACTAGCAAACCTTTCCCAACAGCATATTAAAACAGTTATACACTATGATCATGTGGGAATTATTCTTGGTATGTAAGGTTGGTTAAACATAAGAAAATTAATTAATGTTATATACCACATTAACAAAATGAAGGAAATAAAAACTATGATCATCTTAACTGAGGATGAAAAGGCATTTGACAAAATAAAGCACATTTTCAAGGAATATCACTTAGAACACTAGCAATAGAAGGAATGTCCTCAGCATAATAGAACATATATGAAAACCCACAGCTAACATGCTTCTTAATGGTTAAAGTCTGAAAGCTTCTTCTCTAAATTAGGATCAAGGAAAGGATGCCCACTGTTATGACTGTTCTTCAACATATTAATGGAAATTTTAGCTAGAATAATGAGACAAGAAAAAGAAATAAAAGACATCCAAGTTGGAAAGGAAGAAGTAAAATATTCATTATTTGCAGATGACATGATCCTATATATGGAAAATCATGAAAATCAACAACAAAGACATTAGAACTAAGAAATGAATGCAGCAAAGTGTCAGGGTACAAGATCAACACACAAAAATTAGTAGTGTTTATACACAAAAGCAATGAACAAACAGAAGAAACCAAGATAAATTCCACTCATAGTTGAAACTAAAAAAATAAATATCCAGGAATATATCTAACCAAGTATGTAGAGGGTTGATAGCAGGACAGTACAATACATTGCCAAAAGATATTTTTTACAAAACATAGGGAGCAGATGTGTCTCAAGCAGTTGAGTACTCACCTCCCAATTGGGAGGTCCCAGGTTCAGTTCTTGGTGCCTCCTAAAGAAGACAAACAACAATGAGCAGACACTAAGCAAAAACAATGATCAGACATTGAACAAAAACAATGGGCTAAAAAACAAGGAGCCATCTCAGGGGCAGGGAGCATACCATTAAAAAAAGAAGACAAAAATGAAGGGCGGTCCAGATCATGGATTGGAAGAAAAAAATGTCATTTAGATGTCAATCCGACCCAAAGCAATTTATAGATGCAACACATTCCCAATCAAAATTCCAACAACCTTTTTTAAAAAGTGGAAAATACAATCATCAAATTCATATGGAAGTGTAAAAAACCCCACATAGCTAAAGCCATACTGAATATAACGATTGAAGTTGGAGGACTCATAATTACCTATCTTAAAACTTATTACATGTGAATATTCCTGCTGTCCTGATTTTGCAATAATCAGGGTAGGCTAAACATTCACTATATTAGAAACCATACATGTGTCCCCAGACCTAGTTTTTCTCCCTAGGTCTGTTTTTTTGGAATGCTGGTGATAAACTAAGTCTGATTTATTATATGACCATACTCTATGGGAAAAGACTGCAACTCTGGGTTTCTTTGGTCAACCTTAAGAGACGTAGCAGGGGGATGGATGTGGCTTGGGTGGTTGGGCATCCGTCTCCCATATGGAAGGACCTGGGTTCAATCCCCAGGACCTCCCAGTAAAAATTTAAAAAAGGAAAATATAGAAGCTGCGCGGGCCACCAGGCCCCATGTAGGGGTGCACCGTCAGGCCCTGTGTGCCCTAATAATATAACTATGTAAAAATATATTGTTTGGGCAGAACAAAATATACATTTCTGTTTTAAAAAGTCCCAAATTCTCTTTTTTTCTACTCCAAAACTTTCTCTCCGCATCTTTCTCTGCCTCTTAAACTATACCATGGACTATACTATGGAAACATTTTAAAATTACATAATATTAAAACTTGCTTCTTTAAATTTAATTCAATTTGTTTTATAAATGTGTTTACTCACATTTCATAATTACTACCATTAAAGAAAATATTTTAGGCATATTGTAGCAAATACAGGCCTGGTACTCAGATTTGTGCTTCTCACTATAACATTTTAGGATTAAAAAATCCCAAAATTAATATGGGTTTGAAAATTTTAAAGTAATTTAATATAAGAACAGGATATGGAAAATTGATCAAATTGTACTTGAAAACAAATATTTAAACTTGCAGATTTTTTAAAAGACTCATTTAGTCAACAAATGAATTATACAATTTATTCATTTAATTTAAATCAGCTTCCCTGAGTTTGTTTTTTCATTTGTTTTCCTTCTTTTGAGGCACTGGGAATTGAACCTGGGACCTTCCATGTGTGAGGCAGGGCCTCAAGCACTTGAGCCACATCTGCTCCATGAGCAAAATTTTAATATGTATCAATAGGTTGTCTACTAAAGAAATCCATTACATAATACATTTTGACTAACACACTAGAGAAATTTCAGCAAAATTATAACTTTAACTTTCACTTCACTGATATGCCATAATAGACAATTGTGAGGATTAATAGCCTCCATAACCCTGGAATAAAATGTCTAGTTTAACACCTTTTTCCAGTGCTTGGAAAAGTAAATTCATCTTAAAAAAAAAACAAAAAACTAATAATGAGCTAAATTTTCAGGCATCTCTTATTCAAATTCATGAACATGGTGTCATTGCAGAATACTTATTTCTGAGCTTCACTGAAATATTTGTATTTAGTAAATTTTTGATATTATGTGAAGGATGCATAAAATTGAAATATCATGTCCATATTTAAATAAAATAAATCAGTGGGAATTTATGACATCAATTTTTTATCAAATCATCGAAAAATCAACTGCTTTAAACCAAAAGTTTAGTATCTTTATGTTTGTCATGGAACAGTAAATGTACAATAAATATCATTCTATTGAGAATAAATGCAGGGAATCTCAATATTCTATAATTAAGTGACCAAAATAATTCATCTTTGTTACCATATTCTGCTTATGGACATGCCAATGAATAAAAGTATGTTTCACTTAAATTCTATTGAAATTCTTGGCAATATAATTTTCTGGCAATTCTTGGTGGCTGGTCTCTATAGAGTAATAAGTTGGTTAACAAATGATATATTTTAACAAATCATGTCCCAATGCAGAAATTCTCTATATCATTCCAAGGAAATGTAAACATGTTACAGATTATATGGAGTTTAACCATTTCATCCAGACTGATGGTATTCATGCTAACTAATATTTCAGGAGTATTAATCTGGTTGTGTGCATATGTGGCTGATTTTACTTTAAGAAGTCATAAAATCTAGAAAAACAGAAAAGGATTTTTTTAAAAACTTGATCAATATGAAAGACTCAAATAAAACCATTTGCTCAACTCTCATATAGACTAAAATCCTAAAGTAACAGAGGTCCACAAGAACAGTTTTACAAACAATGTAATATTGTGTAGAAGAAGAAAAACTTTTCTTCTTATCTCTGGAACTGAATTGGCCACTCAATTACCATGTGCTCTGAATATTACGATTTTGGATACTTATATCACTCAAATAATTTTAAGTCCACAGGGGAATACCAAGGAGAAAACACAATAACTATATTCTGCAAGAGAAAACAAAATGAGATTTCCTCCCCATATTATCCCAGGGAATGTTTCTGGAACAATGAACTACATGATGAAAATGACTACTTGTAAGCATTTTAGCTCTTACTAAAAAATGAACCCTCAGTAGAAAAGCCACATGGTAATGTAATGAAAAAATAATCTAAAAATTATGTACTAGTACATAGTCCTAGATCTGATACATATTACCTATGTAGTAATAGGTCAATAGCTTAAATTCCCTGAAATCCAGTTTCCTCTTACTGGAAATATAACCTCACTAATTACTTAAGAGTTTGATAAATATATATGTAATAAGCTAGTATGAAACTATAACCTATGGCAATTTATAAATATTTAATAAAAATTACCATGGATCTTATTTAAAATTTAATGTGCCGTACTTCAAAGTGGCATGAGAGATAATTTCAGCTCATTAAGAATCTCAGAGAGGGCAAATGTATGAATAAGAAGTATTGACAAGAAAAGTTGTCAAATAATGTAATATTCTCTAGGATAGAACATTATATTATTAGAGGTCTGGCAGAGTTAAAGGTCTCATGATTTGAGTTTTATATGGTTTTTCCATGTCTTGGGCATCACATATATTAATCATTTAGACTAGTACCTAGCTATCTACATAAGACTCTTAGAAAATTTTTGAAAAACAGATGGATGCCTGGGTCCCACACAAATGAAATTCTAATTTAGTAGATGGGTAATGTTAAGATATCCCTTTTCATGTGAAAGCTCATCTATTGCACTTGCCCCAGTCTTACAGCCAAAAATCAGGCAGAATGCTTAGTTGATCTCTAAGGATTTTAGAGCCAACCTATTTTTCATTTGGGTGTGCTCCTCTGACTCATTTATTAAGAAACCCAAAAAGCTGTTAATTTTGGGTGGGGATTGGTAAAGAGGATGCTCTGCAACAGGTCAGACTGCCATGCAGACTGCTTTGTCACCTGGCCATAAAGATTCATCTTATCCAATGGTGTTAGAATTGTCATCACCAAACAGAAATACTGTTTGGCACCTTCTACATGGTTCTGAATATAATCACAGTACAGATATGTGGGATTTTAGAATATCTGCCATCCTTTGCAGATAATTACTCCCCTTTTGAGAAACAATGTTTAGTCTGCTACTGGGCCTTAGCAGAGACTGAATGCTTAACTTTGAGCCACCCAATTAACATGAGAACTGAGCTGCCTATCACAAAATGTCTGACTGAAAACCATTAAGTTGGGCATGCACTGTATCACTCCACCATCAAACGGAAGTGGCTTATATAAGATCAGGCTCTCGCCAGCCCTGCAGGCACAAACCTGTTACTGAAGAAGTGGCTCAAATGCCCATGGCCTCCTTTTCTTCCACCTTATCTTCTCTCTCCCAGCCTGCAGCTATGGCTCCTTAAGGAGTTTCTTATAAGAAGTGAAAACTCCGGCCTTGCTTACAGAGGGTTTGGCATAATAAAAGATACTGTCCAAATGTGGACAGCTACAACACTACAACACCTTTCTGGAACATCCCTGAAAGATCGTTGTGGAGTGTATTCCTCCCAGTGGGCAGATCCCAAAGCAGTCTACCTGGTAGTTTATTTTGCTTGGGAGGATAAGTGCATATATACCTCATGGGCTGTGGCCAGTACCTTGGTTGGGTAGCTGGGTTTGGAAAGAACATGATTGGAAAATTGGAGACTAATTGGGTTGTGGGAGAAGTATGAGGATAAAACTTTCTGAATGGGTGAAAGACATGAACATATTTGCATCCTATGTCAATTCTCACCAGAATGTTTCTTTAGCAGAGGAGGTTGTATTAATCAAGTGGATAGGATGATTTGTTCTGTGAATACCAGTCACCTTTTTCCCCATTCACTCCTGTCATAGACCAAAGGGCTCAGGAACAAAGTGTCCATGGTGGTGGGATGGAGGTTATGCATGGGCTCAGCAACCTGGACTTCTGATCACCAAATTTGACCTGGTTACAGCCATTGCTGAGTGTCCAATCTGCCAGCAGCAGAGACCAACACAATTCCTGATGTGTCACAATTATCCAAGGTGATCACCCTGCTACCTGGAGGGAGGTGGTTTACATTGCACCATTTTCATGATGGCAGGGGCAGTGTTTTGTTCTTACTGGATAGGATATTTACTCTGTATAGTGATTTGACTTCTCTTCACATAATGCTTCTGCCAAAACTACCATCTGTGTACTTGTAAAGTGCCATATCCACAAACATGGTATTCCACAAGCATTGTTTTCCTAAAGGAAATCACTTTGCAACAAATGAAATGTGACCAGTGGGTCTGTTCTCATGGGATTCACTGGCCTTACCATGTAACCCAATATCGTGAATCAGCTAGATTGATGGAAACATGCAATGGCCTATTGAAGACTCAGTCACAATATCAGCAAGGCAGGACACATTGCAGGCCCGGATAAATATTTTTCACTGTGCTGTATGTGTTCTATATCAGTGTGTACTCTATGGTACTCTTTCTCCCATAGCCAGGACTCTTGGGCCCAGGATCACAGAGTGGAAATGGGAATGGTACCAATCAATATTACAGATGTGATCCAATAGCAATATATTTGCCTCATGTCCATCCCAGTGACCTTATGATCTGCTTGCCTAGTGGTCTACAAAGGGAAGAATGTTTCCACCAAGACACACAATGATTCCATTGAACTGGAATATAAGACTGCTAGCTGGCCATTTTGGTCTCCTCATGCCTCTGAATCAATAGGGAATATGAGAGTTACTGTACTGGCAAGGGTGATTGATTCTGTTTACCAAGGGGAAACTGGACTGCTAATGGAAGTACAGAAGGGTATGTCTTGAATAAAGGCAACCCAATCTAGTCAGGTATACTAATGGTCTATATCCTCCAAGAATGAATTTTTGAGTCATCCCACCAAGCAGAGGTCTATGATCAACCTAAAGCTTCCTGAGGGTTAAAAGAATATGTAGTAAGTAGTACATGAAGGTAGATATAAATATGAGCTATGGCCATGTGAGTGTTTGCATAAATAAAGACTGTAATTATTATGAATTTTCCATTATGTTGTTATGAATATGTTTATATATACATATACACACACATGCATATATATATATATATATATATATAAACACATGAAGTAAATGTCTTTGTTTTCTTCCTTCCTTGGCCACCTTATCATAAAACATAAGTTGCATTAAATTGTTAAAAATTATGGCCCAATTAGATATGTATGAGTGCCAAGTTGATAAGTAGTGGATTGTAATGTTTAGGTTTGTGTTTCAACTTAGGATGATTATGGTGTCCAGTTGTTTGAATCAAGGTAACTTTTGCCTGATACACTCTGGGAGTGTATTTCAAAGAAAAAAAATGCATCCATAATCAGTTCATTGCCTCTACATCTCATTTCATCAACATTCACCATAGGAGATTGTTGAAAGCAATGTGGCTTGACTGCATCCCAATAGTAGGAGGCATTAAATAATAGAAATGAGAATATAAGCAAACAGAAAGAAGAATTTCTGCTTCTATGTCAGCCCACCAACTTCTACTGGGAAATTCAACTTCACCATCATGGGAGTTTCCAACTCACAGCCTGTCAGACTTCTATGACAAATGCCATACAATGAGTTATCTTAAAAGCCCCAATTTTTAAGACTAGAGGTTCACATTAAAGTTATCAGAAAGACGTGCTCTCTACCCAGTTTCTATAGCATTCATGTGCTGTCTTGCTATAGTTCTTGGAGTTCCTGGAATTGTACATCTGTTCCCTGTCACAGGGAGATCTCTTTCTCTCTTTGTGTCTGCTCTGTTTTCTCTGCCTTCCAGCTTCTTCTTATGAGGCTTTCTCTAGCTTCTGGCTTCCAGTTACTTTTCTTCATAAAACGCCCAGTAATATTGATTAACACACATCTTAATTCATTTGGACCTCAACTTTAATGAAAATAATATATTCAAGAGGTTTAATTTACAAAAAAAGTTTAATTCCAAAGCTTTGAGAATTAATATAAGGAACATGTCTAACTTGGAGTACATAATTAAATCTATAACATTCTGCCCTCTGGAACACAAAAAGACATATTCTTCACATGTGCAAAACACATTCTTCCATCCCATTATCCCCAAATCCTAAAGTCATTTTAGTAACACCTCTAAGTCCAAATTCTCATCAAAATCATTTGGATTTATGGTCCATCCTGGGAAAAATTTCCTCTCTAATCATTGGTACTGCGAAACCTAGAAAATAAATTATCTGAATCCAAAATACAGTAATGGGGCAGGCATAGAACAGACATTCCCTTTCCAGAGGAGAAAAATTGGAAAGAAAAGGAGATCAAGTCTCTCAAGAAAATTTGAAATCCAGCCTGGCAAACTCCATTGGATTTCAAGGTCTGAGAGCTGTCTATGGATCAATGCTTTGTCCTTCTGGTTTGCAGAAATGGCAGTTCCCCATTTTCAAGCACCTGAATGTCATGATGATTGTGATCGAAAGGGAAACATTCTACCCTCTAACCTGGACACTTCTCATAGAGATTTTCAATATGGACTCCTGCTTGATATTGGCTGTTGGACGGCCTCTGTACCATGGCATAGACCAATGAATTCCTCCTCTCCAGGTAAGGTTTTAAGACAGATTTTTTTATTTCCACAGTTGAGGTGGAAACAAACTGTGCCTACCAAAAAAAGGCCTTCCTAACTTTAGTTACATGTTTACATTACATGCTTAGTTACATGTTAAGTGTGCTATTGACTTCAAAATGAGTTCATTCTCCTAGAGGAAACTATTTCTATAATCTAGTAATTTGTGATTTAACAGCAGTGAGGTTACCTTGTGGGTGTCTTCTTTGCATTCTGTAAGAAAGGGACTGGAATTGAGCTCAGTTTGCAAAAAATATATACATAAGGTTCATTGTAATTTCCATTTCTCTAACTTCTTTTTATGAATATATAATTTTAAGTGTGCACTATGGTCTTTATTCATGTCTGTATCAGAACAGCTGTTCTCATGCTCAATGCTTTCAATTGAACAAAGGACCATCTTCCATGAAAAATAAAGTAACATTTTTTAAATTAAAAAAGAGAGAGAAGTATATCTCAAAATTTTACTTCTGAGAGGAAATAAAAAACAAACACAAAATGACACAATTTTTAGAAATTTACTAAAGCAAATTATAAAAGGACATAACTAAGAAAAAAATCTATCCATCTCATTTATGTATCCAAGTACATAATACAAAATGCATTTTTGCAAGTTTTGGAAAAACACAATAAGTTCATAAGACTCAATGGTGTTTACCTATAGATGGCAATTGAGGGGTTTGAGGAAATAGAAACAAAAATCATTTGTAGTAATATATTTGTTTTTATACTTATTTTTTTTTATTTTTAAAGAAGTTTTAGATTACATAAATATTACATAAGAAATATAAGGGATTCCCATACCCCACTCACTCTCCCTAAAACAGTTTCCCACATTAACAACATCTGTCATTAGCGTGGTACATTTGTTAAAATTGATGAACCCATATTGAAGCATTGTTACTAACCATGGACTACAGTTACATTATAGTGTACACTTTGTCACACACAATTTTGTAAATTATTACAAAATATGCAATAGCCTGTATCCATCACTGCAAAGTCATGCAAGGCAAATCCAGTGTCTCAAAAATGCCCCCATATTATACCTATTCCTCCCTCTTTTATCCCTCAGAACCTCTGGTGGCCATTGCCTTTACACCAGTGATAAGAGTTCTTCCATTGCAAGAATAATAATACTTCCATAGTAGAAAAATAAGTCTACTTTTTAGTCCATTCTTCATTCCCCAGGCTTGATAATTTGGGACTGGTGATGCCTACTCTGCTTCTAAATGAGAGGGGGCTTAGATCCCATGAGGCAGATGGATGAAGCTATCTTGATTGCATTTTCAGACACTCTTTGTTTCTTGGGATGGGCGTTGTCCATCATTATGTCTTTGTTATTTGTCCTGGGTGGGTCCAACGAACTGTAAGATAGGTGTTGCAACTCTGCTGAAATTCAGGGCTCAACTGGCACATGGATGGACCAAAGATTTAAGTCTCTGATACATGTATTAATCAAGTATGATGATAATTATTGGTTCAAATAA
The DNA here is from genome assembly GCA_029593785.1 of Cabassous unicinctus. Classification (NCBI taxonomy): domain Eukaryota; kingdom Metazoa; phylum Chordata; class Mammalia; order Cingulata; family Chlamyphoridae; genus Cabassous; species Cabassous unicinctus. The sequence continues at coordinate 11,726 of JAQZBX010036820.1, forward strand.
AAGGAGAAGAAGAGGCTTGTGTAGAGAACCTATAATTGAGTCTATGTTACATTGGGAAGCATAAATTCCAAAGTAATGCCCACTGAATGGGTACAGAATTCCTGACCTGTCTGTCCTGCTTATAGTTTGTGGATATCTCTAGAACTTTCAGGAGCCCTGCTATTGGGGCTTTGTTTAGTTTGCAGTCAAAAAGATTCTGCTGAGATGTGCATAAGCATAACTTCTGGAATGATCTTCCAACTATGCAACAATTATAACAAATGTAACAACCATGTGTAAAATGTTATTAATAAGGGACAGGGGAAAAGGAGGAGAGCATTGGGTAATGGGAAAGACCTCTATTCTCTATGTGACTTTTCTGTCTCCTAAATTTCCTTTGAAGATAAAGTGAAAAAAAAATAGACACTGTGGCAACATGTGGAAGAAAATGTCACTGTACATTCATGACAACAGATCTTATACTAGTGAATCACAATGTCTAATTTTAAAAAATTCTTTTTATTTCCAATTGTTTTAAATGTTTTTTTGTATTTTACTGGTTATTTTTTAAATTATTTAATTTTCTTATAAATTTTATTTGGTTATTTTGTTGGCTTCATTTTTTGGAGAGGTTTTGGATCACAGAAGGGTCACAGCAGTGGTGGGGGAGGATTACTGTTGGAGCGTGTCAGTGTTGTGGGGACACATGGAAGTGGTTCACCTGGGGCATTCCTCTAAGACATATGAATATGTCCAAGTGTTCATGGGACATGGTCTTGGTGGGTGGATATCCATACAATAACGAAGATAATATTGAATTCCAATCCTGGGGGTGGGGGATTCTCTAATAGGACATCAGGAATCCCCCAAGAACAAGGGCAATGTCTAGTGAAGGAAGATAGACCATTATCCCAGGCCTTTGACATTGATTATTGTACTTAAGGAATTTTTCTTGTAAAATTGAAACTTAGACCAGTATTATGTACTGCTTAAGAGTTACCTCCTGAAAGCCTCCTTGTTGCTCAAATGTGGCCTCTCTAAGCCAAACTCACCAAATAAATGCACTATCTTTCCCCAAGCTCCTGGGGATGAACCTCCCTGGCACCAAGGGATTATTACCAACCACCAAATAGCAATAAATGTAGAAAAAAAAACTTGACCAAAAGGGGGAAATTGAAAGCACAAATGAGATTTTAGGGCTAAGACAATTTCTGTCTTTTTAAAAAAAATAAAGTATATGTGACAAAAGTTTGTTAAAGGTATGTGATATAAATATGTATTTTTTTTATTATATCATTGTGTGTGTGCTTGTGTGACTAGGTTTCTTACAAATATTTTAACAAGTGACATTTTGTCATCCCATCTTTTGTAGATGCAATAATTAAGAGTCCAAGTCAGAGTTTTGTTTGCTTGTCAAAGGCAACTATCTTAAATAGTATATTCACATCTTAGAAATGTAAAATATTTCTTGAAAAATTCATTATAAACTTCAAATGAGAGTTTGTTTTATAGTAGAAATCATCAACAATATGAAATGTAGAAGCAGCAGTTAAAAAAAATATCTTTACAATGTTTAGGAAATGTTAAACAGAGAAAGAAATTGTCCAAGCTGAGAAGGTAATGGATGTATTGACAATTGAGCTTGTAACTTATGTGTTGCTGACTATGTCTTTGGCAACATAAAAGATAAGATACAGGGGAAATCACAGAAGCAGCAGCAACATGACTTTCAGGTGAATAATTGGACCACAGAAAAAGAGACACAAGTATTTAAATTCATTCTTTTGCATATTTGAAAGTTGGTAATAGTCTTGATAATGTTCTCTTTGTTTTTCACAATTTGTCTTTTACTTCATAATTTTTCTTTCTATGATTTAAGAGTCAGCAGTGTTTCAAGCCCATATTAGATACCAGAAATAGCAAGACAAAGAAGTAAAAGTTGTGTCCTGCCTTAAAGGAGTGGATATTTAAGAGAATAATATTCAAGTTGTCACCATTTCTTTAACAAAGTTAAACCAAAATCTGTTTAAATCACTGGAGAAATATTCTTTATCACCCTGGTAATACTAATGCTGAGTCCTCTAATTTACTGTTAGGGGACAAGGATCTGAAAGATGTACTGAAGAGATTCCTGAAAAACCCATACCACTCTTTCTAACTGATTAATCTTTTAATACAATGGTCTTTATTTAAGGGTTTAAATTTTCTCTTGAAAACCATGCTATGAAATGAAAGGCTAATAAAAAACTAATTTTTCTTTAATTTTAATGGGATAAATCTTAATGCATTTTATTTCAACCCAAAATACCCAGCCAATTATTCTGGATATAAATATGTATCCATTGTAAAACTAAAATAAACATATTTCATAAGCAATAGTTTGAAGATAAATAAATTCTTCCAAGTTAATAAAGTGTGTAATTTCTAAAATATGAAGAGGTAGACTAATGGTGTTAGAGATATGAAAGAATCATTTATTGGGAGATACTTGAGAATCAGATTATCTTCTTTGCCAACTACATCCTTTGTTCAATGATTCAAGATTTTATTAATATTTTTCCTTTTTATTACACCATATTTTTCTACCAATCTCACAATCTTTTACAGGACCATTTTTATCTTGCAACTTAAAGTTAATTTATATCACAGAAAAATAAAAAGTTAACAGAAAATAAAAACTAAACACAAGAATGCTTCAAAACACTTGGAAAAGGATATATGACACAATGGTCTGAAAAATAAATAAAAAATTCTACCTTTCAACTTTCTCATTCAGTCATATACACAAAGCAATATGTGCATCTACATAAGGCATACAATTAAATTTTTCCCATATGATGTTCTTATACTAGAAACTGATGTATAGATTTGCTTTTGTTATAAAACCATAATATCAAATCATTTATTTAGGCATTTTAAATTGGTAGGATAAGGAGTGAAAATGTTGTTAGGAAAATGAAAATGATTAAAAGTGGCACTATTTATCAAGGTCCTGATAGCCATGTGAAAAATCTATGTATCTGTAAAATGCTTCCAACATTGGATGCATTGAGGTAGAGTAGTGAAGACAGAATTTAATAATAAACTACAGTTATGACATTTGCAGGCAAGTCAGAAATGAGCCAAAACCTAGAAACTATGAGTCTCAGGTGAGTGTGTGAATAGTGTTGGTCATGAATAAACAGAAGAGCTGAAAGTAGAAGCTTAAAATATACCATGGATATTTCTGGTCTCAAGATACAAAAATCAACATTACTTTGATTACATTAGTTTTTAAGACTATGATTTTATTTTATACATTTGATTTTAATTTATTATGAGTATGTTTGGCTTCACCAGCCAATATATTTGAAAGTATATTTCAATATACTTTCCCAGTAAAAATAATTATCTTTGCCTCTGGTTAGGGTAACAGAATTAGATAAACAGGTATATATTCACTTTGAAATATTACCAATCCAATATGTTTTATTAAGTGAGTTAAGATGAAGAATGAAAATGGTAACATGTTCTTTCTTTTAATTTTGTTTACACTTACGAATTTGTAAAACAAATTACTCTCTCATTTATTAGTTTCTTACCAATGCTGATACTAATTATGACAAATTTAGTGGATTAAACCAATACAAATTTATTATCTCACCAATCTGGAAGGCATATATCTAGAATGAATTTTCTGCACTAACAATCAAAGTGTCAGCAGACTGCATTCCTTCTGGAGGCTCTAAAAGAGAAAGTGTTTCCTTGACTACTTTCTTTTTGAGGTACCAGGGGCTGGGGATTGAACCCAGGATCTCGGATGTGAGAGGCCAGGGCTCAACCACTGAACCACATCAGCTTCACTGAGTTGGTTTTTCCATTTGTTTGCTTGTTGTTCGTTTGTTTGTTGTTTTTAGGATGCACCTGGAACCAAACCCAAGACCATCCATGTGGGAAGCAGGTTCTTCCCTGCTTGAGCCACATATGCCCTGCTTCTTGACATTTTCTGCTTCTATAGGCTGTCCTTATTCCTTTGCTTGTGGACTGCTTTAAGCCAGTAATCACATAATTCTAACCTGCTTCTATTATCAATCTCATGCCCTGCCTATGACACCCCTGTCTCTTTCTTTATTCTGTAAAATCTTTTGTGATTACATTGAGCATACCCAGATAATCAATGGTAATCACCCTATCTCAGTATCTTTAATAAAGTCTATCAGCAAAGTCCATTTTGCCATAACAGAGTCTCAGGTTATGGGTATTAGGACTTGGATATCTAAGGGAGGTTGGACAAGTTTTCTGCCTACCACTTTTACATTGGCATAGTTTTGGAGATGAGCAATCTGAAATCTTGAACTTCTCTCATTTACTAGTGTTCAATAGAATAATTCCATAAAAGTTTACATGTTATATACCCATTCCACATTACTAACCTACAATATGTTTTTCTAATCAAACTGTACATGGAAACTCATTAAATAAAATATGTACAATAAAAATTTAGCTCAAAGACTCTACACATACAATGAGATATCACTTGTTTCACTCATTCAGAAATATTGGATCTCCCCACTCTCTATCTCATTGTGCCACTTCTGATGTGGCCTGCAGTTGTGAATTTCCTTGTTACAATTCCAAGGAGATTTCTGCAGGATGCATAAAAGCATTTCAAGATACTGAGTCTTACTTACAGCAGTAACTTGTTCTCTATTGCACACATCGTTATCTTCTTTCTTTTCTCCCTTCCTTGTCTCACCATCCCCATTTCCTCATTTATGCCTCTGCAGTTACCTAACAATTATCATCATATACCCAAGTCCTTGTTAAAGAACCTGCTCAAGAGGGAATTTAAACTGTGACAATTACCATCTCTTGTATGGTAGTGGTAAAATGAGAGCACAGATATCCATGGCACAAATGAAATCTGTAGATGCAATTAAGAGGAGATAATAATAATGCTAATGTCAGATTATTGAAAAATGGGAAGCTTTTATGAAAAACTAATCGTAATTGAAACATAAATCATTTCTTAACATCACTAAACCTGACCTGATCATCACCATCTTCCCTAAGACCACATTCTTGATGGAGATTTCAAACAGTTCTTTATCCTTTCCCCTTCAGAATTTACATTGTTTATATTTTCAGTATCAATATAGAAATCATAAAAAATTAGAAACACATTTCTTGCTTTCCTCAAAGAGTATAATAATATTCCTAAAAACACCAAGTTATTCCAGAAACCATTGTTTTGAAATTAAAATATTAATATGTACAGTATAATATGCTGAGTCTGGCATTGATATTATTGCCATTAACATAATTTAAATTGAAACCATGAGTCAAGAATTGTTATTGGAGCTAATCTGATAATCATGGAGATTGGGGCTCTCCATTCACTTCAAATGAGGAATGTGTTCTTGCTCTCCCATGTTGTTCTTAATTTCAATGAAATGAGAAAGATTTATGAGTATCTCTTCCTAATGAGATACAATATTGGCAGCTTGAATGTAATTTGTTATTATTCCCAAATCATCTGAGACCAGGAATTGAGGCCACTGGGTCTTTGTTAACTATCCAGGGCACCTTTGATTTCCGTATTGAGAAGCATTCTTTTATATACAATTTCCCTAATTTCCTGTGTTATTTTTGTACTACTCTTTCTCAAATATCTTGACTTATGTATATTATTTGTTGTATACTTTAATTTCCCAATGATTATTTCACTATTTAGCATTTTCCACTGTAGCTCCTTCCATGTTTTATGTCTGAGGATGAAGGAAGATTTCTATAATATTCCCTAGAGTGTTTTTAAAAGATTCAGAAATAATACAAATTATGAATACTTGTTATTTTTATTTTATTTATTTCTTTTAATCTCACAACTGAACTGAGTTCGTCCTGGCTTAATTCCTTATCCTATAATTATCATCAGTCCTCAATCCTCCTTCCACTTCAATTCTCCTTTATATATAGGACACCTCTTCTATGAGGATGAGAAGGAGTAGATCTTCACAAAGCAAATATAATGTATGTTTTAATGAGCATACATAGGTTGTTACAGATTTCACTTTGATATCAAAGCTTTCATTCAACTAGGTTTTTGAGGTCCATAAATGTTACTACATATACACCAATTCTCTACTGCCCTCTCTTCTCCACTAATATTATAGTAATATTATTAAATTGCTAAAATCTGTAACTATCCCCATTTACTAAATTCATTTTTTCTTGGGCATCTGGTGCTAATTGTAAGGTAATTCCAGGAGGCATAAGTGAAGACATGGGGAAGGTGAGACAGGGAAGGGAGAAAAGAAAAAAGCTAACAATGTGTGCATAGAGAACAAGTTACTGCTGTAAGACTCAATCTCTTGAAATGATTTGATGAGTCTAGCAGAAATCTTCTTGGAATTGTGCCAAGGAAAGTAGGTGAAACTTCATTAGACACAACTGCAGTCCACATTAGAGGGGGCACAGTGTGATAGGGAGTGGGGAGACCCAATATTTCTGTAACAGTGGTATTTGTAATTGTAATTTAATGGCAAAGTCTTGACAAGATATCAAACATTTAGGTTTAGGCTAATATACTCATCAGAGTGTACTAAGAGAATGCTTAATAACCTACTATTTTTGAATTAAATTTCCATATGGATAGTGAGGTTCAATACTGAGAAGTGCCTTGAATATATTTCTAATGAGGGACAAACTAAGTTTCATATCAGCAAAATTAAAGCATCAAGGAAGTTCAATCTTTAGATGAATTATGTCAAGTGAGAACATGCTAATTTTCAGTATTGGTGATCTTGCCAAGCCTCAAACATTCTATAGGTCTAGGATTGGGTCTCCCCTTTCCTGATCAGTAATTCATTTTACAAATTTTACATATCACTGGTAAAGAGGGAAAACTATGTTTGAGGATGGAAAAAAGATGAGACATCCCCTTACCTCTCCACAGGCCCCTATTACATGGCACAGATGCAATGCAAGCCATGTAGCTCACCCCATATGACATTGCCCATGTACTTGAAAATCTGGCATAATGAGATAAAATTACAGTGAAGAATCACATATAAAATAGAAAATCTTCAAATATCACCACAAGCTGCATAATGGTGACTTAAAATTCATCCACAAATTTTATAACATACACTCATGTCTCTGTACTGTAAACTTAATGTTTCCTTACTGAGGTAAAGGACTGTATTCTACCAATAAGGAGTGTAATATTTATAAGAGCTCTTGGCAATTTTAGCTATGTTGGATGAGAGTGGTATGGTGTTTGTCCTTTCTATTTTATAATTTTAATATAATTTTTGTACTTAGATCTGTTGATACATAATTTGTGTTCCTAGCTCTTATGATACAAACTCACCCAAAGACTCACAGTCCTGATGTATTTTTAGAGACATTCTTTTCTACCTTTCTCCCTCTTTTTTTCTCCTCTGTCCTTTAAATAGAAAAAGAGTGATCCTAATCTGACCAATTTATGAATCTCAGTTAAGACTGTTTGCAATATGAAATATTTAGAATAGGCAAAGTCATAGAAATGATTAGAGGTTATCTTTTAAAGTTTTTATTAATGATATATTGATATTGTTCAGGATTTTTTTAAACTATATATATAAAATAATGGGCCACAATGTTGTTTATGCCTTTGTATAAAATGGGCCTAAGATGACCTCCTAGAATGAGTTGCAGAGTATTCGTCATTGTGTATAACCCAGTAGAGTTTGTGCAAAATATAGTTGAGCTCTTCCTTTAAGGTTTGGAAGCACTAGCCTTTGAAATGAAAGAAGAATTGGGAAATTAATGACAGAGAAAATACGAGTCTGATTAAAATTTGTTAATTCAACATGTTTGATGTATAATTCAGAGAAGAGGAAATAATGATATTAGTAAAGCATTTAAAATTAAGCAGACCTCCTGCTTTAGAGGTTCATTTCACTTTGTTGAGTAAGCATATTTGTAGTGGATTCCCAGATAATTTTAGATGATACATTGAATTCATTTTAATATATTTTTTTAATTTCTTAGATTATGCTATAAAATTATAACTAATAAATTAAACCCATATTTTCAGACATATTATTGCTTAGTCAAAGCTAATGAAGGAATGCTTTCTAGTATTTCTTTCTCAAAATGAGCAAATATAGTTGCAGGATCAGAACTTAGGTGGTATTCAATCAAGAAGGTAAATTCAAACAATTTGCCTAGGTCTTGTAAAAGCATTCATGCACAAAACAAACTTTATCATAATTTCTAATTTAGTTTGATTGGCTATAAAGTATCAATTAATAATACAAATATATAATAGTGTATTTTGATGATAATAAAATTATATTTCTGTTACAAAAAATTTCCTCATTCTTTTTCTTGCTACCCCACCTTTGCTCTCCCATTCTCTTTCTCTCTCTCTTTCAGTGCCTCACCATTGTCTCTTTACAACAGTCTATGGAACACATTAAAAATATCTGCTGGAGAAGATCAAAGACAAAACAGGAATTAGGAAGATACCAAGAAGCACAGTAAAAGGAAGTAAAAATATGCAGGCCAATTTTGAAAATGGTAACTTTTTTGTGGTTATGCAATTGTAGATGTCTGTAAAATTCATATAACTAGCATGTGGAAATTGTGGGATTTTATGTATTTATATTAAAACAATCCAACTTTAAAACTACCTACTATATAAGTTAATGTTTGCTACAGAAGGGGAGTAACTTTATAGGGAAAATAGTGGCAACAAGACAACATAGGGAGTGTTCTGTGGTGTTGGCAATGTTCTGCTTCCTAGACGTGGTCCTGTTTACAGGGTTATAGTTAGGTCATGAAAATTCAGTAAGCTTTACACTGATGATATCTGGACTTGACTGTGTGCTTATAATTCACAATATTTGTTGTCCACATCAAATACACTCTTAAAAATACACATTTATTTTTATTTGTGGTGAAATATATGTAACATAAAAACCATTCTAACCATTTTAAGTGGACAATTCTTTGACATTAAGTACATTGACAATACTGTGACACTTTCAAAATTATCTATTTCCAGACTATTTTAATTACTCCAAACCAGAACTCCTAATCATTTAGCAATAACTCCCATTGCAACCTGCCCTAACCCCTGGTGACCACTATTCTGCTTTCTTTCCCTATGAATTTGCTTATTCTAAGTATTTAATATAAGAGAAATCACACAATATTTATCCCTTTGTGTCTGGCTTATTTCACCCAACATGGTGTTTTCAAGCTTCATCCATCTTGTAGCATGTCCCAGTGTTTCACTTGTTTTTTATGGCTCAATAATATTCTATGGAGTGTATAGACCACATTTTGTGGATCCATTCATCTGTTGATGGACACTTGGGTTGCTTCAGCCTTTTAGCTGTTAGTTATAATGCTGAGATGGACATTGCTATAAAAAAGCTGTCTGATTCCTTGCTTTCATTTTTTTTGGTTCACAATAAAAAATTTAAAGTAGAAAAATGCTTATTTTGTTGTTCTTTTACTATTGAAATTCCATAAGCCCCTGTTACTCATGTGTTTTTTTAAATCAATGTAATCAACTTCCTGATTCTTCTATTAATGAAATAGTGAATGAATTTTCTCCATGTATTCATTTCATATTTTAAAAGTTAAGTTTTTCACATTTTAACAATTATAGGTTAGCACTTTTTAAGTCCGTCAGTTTTTCTTGAATTATTCTTTCTTATTTCAAATTGAGTTTTTTTCCTATCAGTCCTTTGCAATTTTTTCTTCCTTATCAGTGGTTGGTATGGTGTAATTTATTGAAATTTTTTACTTCTTTATTTTTTTTTTAGTTAATTTCTAAGTTCTTTGACTCATGTTTTCGAGTCCTCAAGATGTATCCATCTCATATCATATAGATGATTTTCATGAAGCTCTCTGATTCTTATTTTATTTCATAGTATTTTAATATAATACATGAATGTATTCATTTGCTTGCCATAAGGTTTTATTTTATGCTTTAATGCTTGTAGCTTTAGGAATATTATTTCTTCTTTTCATCATTTTGCACATTAAATACCATTATATGGAGTTAATTGTAATTGTTCTATTCTCCCATGTTAAATGTGATAGACATTTTGACTATCAGAAAGAGGTACAGATGTAGGTTAGGGATTGGTCAAAGTAGCTTACCCAGTTTCATGCTCAGGAATCACTCGTGTTTTTATGATGGCCTTAAAGTATTTTCTTATTTTGAGCTACTTTAACCCTCAGCCTTATGCTTGATTCATGAGCACCTTCTACACAGAGTTCTTTGATTCCCACAGCTATACAAGTCTTACCTTTCTAAGTGCTTCTCTGTACTTTAGACCTCATATGTTTCTGTAACTGTACTTTGAGACCTATATCCCCCAGAACTCTTTCCCTTATTTGAAGCTTTCCTTCCAGTGTTTCTTTCCTTATCAATTTTCTTCTCCCTACTTTGTCTCAGTTTCATTCAATTTTCTTCTTAGCATTAATTTCTCTTCTTTCTCCCAAATACAGTGTTTACTCAAATATCCAGTAATCTTTATTATCTGTTCATGTTTTAAAGTGAGTCACTGAAAGGAATTCTTTTTTAAAAAATATTTATTTATTCCCTTCCCCACCTCCCGAGATGGCTCCCTCGTCTGTCTGCTTGTTGTCTGCTCATCTTCTTTAGGAGGCACTGGGAACCGAACCTGGGACCTCCATGTAGGAGGTAAATATACAACTGCTTGAGCCACTTCCACACCCTGCTTTTTGTGTTGTCTGCTAGTTGCATCATCTGATGGTTGCAGCATCTGCTGGTTGCAGTGTCTGCTCATTGCAGCAGTTGGAGTGCCTCCTGGTTGTGACATCTGCTGCTTGTGGCATCTGCTGGTTACTGTGACTGCTTTTTGTGGCATCTGCAGTTTGCAGCATCTGCTTGGTGGTGACATCTGCTCATTGCAACATCTGTGGCATCTCCTTATTGCAGCATCTGCTGGTGGTGGTGTCTTGCTGGTTGTGGCATCTGCTGGTTCAGGCATATGTTTTTTGTGGCATCTGCTTATCTTCTTTAGGAGGCACCAGGAACCGAACCTGGTACCTCCCATGTGGGAGGTGAGCACCCAATTTCTTGAGCCACATTTGCTCCCGAAAGGAATTCTTAGTGTCATGTTTCATCTCTTGTTTCAGATTTTGGTTCTAATTTTGCCTCTTCATGGAGGTTCACTTCATACTCTCTCTAAATATGTAAGATCTCCAACACCACAAAGCCATTTTCTTATTGTATCTTTTCTTGCCTTTGCTTCCTATGATGATATTTCCAGTTCACAACATTTTTATTTGTTGTGTTTCATGCCTACAGATAGCTCCTCAAAAGTGCTATGGAGAAATAACTTACAAGGAGCATCTAGAGAATTACAAAAGGAAAAATTCTGTAGGCTTTCTTTTGTCTATCAATTTTAAATGTCTCAGTTTGGGCCTGAGTGTGTGTGTGCCTGTGTGTGCACTAATTCATCTGTGTAACTATACATTAGTATTCAGAATTCACAAGATTACAACACTCCAATGCTTTGTAATTTTGATGTCCTAATCTCCACATGCCTATGTCATTTTGCAGTTTTGTTATCATTTGGAACAATATTCTTTGAGTAACATAAAAAAGTATAGCTTAAATACTCCAAACATAGCACCTCATAATTTAAACAAAGTAGAAGGATACTGAATTTGGATAACTTTAAATGTATCTGTTAGATTCTGCATGAGATATACTGTGGTGTAACATAATTACAGTTTATCATATTTATTAATTTGGCACAATAAAATATGGGTGACACTGCCAGGAAGAGAAATTGTGCTTCAGAGAAATTAAGGGCTAATCCATTCTAGAGCTTATCATATACATTTATATCTCATATCATTAGATTTCTTATATAATGTTAAAACATGTTTGTATGTATATTTTAAAATATTTTAAGTGACAGAGCAAAGAATTTTATCCATTGAACTAATGTCAATGTGTAGTATATCATTTTAGAAACATATAATTTTTGTATTGATAAAATCTTGTTGTTTTGAACCAGAAGATAATTTGAACATATGCCCCTTGGGGCATCTCCTGTGGCTTATAACAGCTAAGTGGATATAAACAATCTATAAATAGCTAAGTGGATATATTCAATAGTATAAACTACATCTGACTGCTGTTTCAAAAGTAAACAGAAGTTTCAGATAATTTGCAGGCTATTTTAGGATATAGAATATAAAATATTAAGTTCAAATATGCTGTGAAATCCCTTGTACTAAACCCTTGAGTTCTTGCCTATTGCATAGACAACTAGAAATGGTCCATTAAAACCTGATTTATGTAGAGTTCTAC